>JBBPBO010000004.1:74062363-74091105 GCA_037974295.1 Cicer cuneatum
TTTTTTTTAATGTAACTAATGATGTTTGTTTTGTTGTTGTGTTTTTTAAGGTTTATCAGCAATCTATTGCTGCAGTGTGTAATTTGGATTGGCCAAAATCAAATTTGCTGATTCAAGTTTTGGATGATTCGGATGATCCAATAACACAATCTTTGATCAAAGAGGAAGTTCATAAATGGCAACAAGAGGGTTCCAACATTTTGTACCGACACCGTGTAATTCGAGATGGGTACAAAGCTGGTAATCTGAAATCTGCAATGAATTGTAACTATGTGAAAGACTATGAATTCGTTACCATTTTTGATGCCGACTTTCAGCCTACACCCGATTTCCTTAAAAAAACTGTTCCTCATTTTAAGGTATTAAATTGAATTGAATGATTCATTGATGCTGCTTTCTTTGTCTTTGTTGAATTCTTATATATATTGTCGTGTAGTTTGAAGCATCATTGTAGTTGTGTCATGCTTTTGGTGTTTTTGTATAGTTAATAATGAATTGATTGGAATTTGGATCCATTTGGTGAATACTACTACTACAGGATAATGAGGAGTTAGGACTTGTTCAAGCTAGATGGTCTTTTGTGAACAAGGATGAGAACCTTTTAACAAGGTTGCAGAATATTAATTTGTCTTTCCATTTTGAAGTGGAACAGCAAGTGAATAGTGTTTTCATTAATTTCTTTGGGTTCAATGGAACTGCTGGAGTTTGGAGAATTAAGGCTTTGGAAGAAGCTGGTGGTTGGTTGGAGAGGACAACCGTAGAGGACATGGACATTGCCGTTCGAGCTCATCTTCATGGATGGAAATTCATTTTCCTCAATGATGTTGAGGTAATGCATTGCAACACATTGATCACACACCAATTGTTTTTGTTGCCTAATTCATTTTCTGATTCCAAATGTTAATGCTTCTAGTGCCAATGTGAGTTACCCGAATCGTATGAAGCTTACAGAAAACAGCAGCACAGATGGCATTCTGGGCCAATGCAATTGTTCCGCCTTTGTTTGCCTGATGTCATAACGGCCAAGGTATGTGTATTCTCAATCTCAATTCCCAACATTCAAGGCCTATGAAGCTATGTAGCACAAACACTTCTTATCGAATGTGTGTCAATTGTCTAATACACATGTGATTACATTCATTTTCTCGAATTATTGTCAGTGTCTACATGTGAGTGTTCGGTGTCTGTGTTAATGCTTCATAGCTACAACTATAAAACACATTTATGGACACAACATTGACAATGTAATAATTTAAGAAAATAGAAGTGGTTGAATGTAACATGTGTCAGTGTCGTGTCGATCACATCTTTAATTTGAAGTGTTAATGCTACATTGCTCGAAGTCTTTTTGTATGGAAAATTGCCTTGAGGCATCTTATAATGTTACAGTTGTGCCTATTATGGGTATGAATTGTGCTTTCTTTTATTTATTTTTTGCAGATAAGCATATGGAAGAAATTCAACATGATATTTCTCTTTTTCCTACTTAGAAAACTGGTGTTACCATTCTATTCATTCACCCTATTCTGCATAATTCTTCCCATGACAATGTTCGTACCAGAGGCCGAGATTCCAGCCTGGGTTGTTTGTTACATCCCAGCCATCATGTCATTTATCAACATCCTTCCAGCTCCAAAAGCCTTCCCTTTTATCGTACCATATCTCCTATTTGAAAACACGATGTCAGTTACAAAATTCAACGCCATGATCTCCGGCCTATTCCAGCTAGGAAGTGCATACGAATGGGTAGTCACCAAGAAATCGGGCCGTTCATCCGAGGGCGACCTAGCTTCGTTGATCGATAAACCAAAGCATCAAAGAGGGTCCTCAGAACCTGATCTAGAAGAAATGAAAGAGGAAATTAGAAGACAAGAGGAAAATGAAAATGTGGCTCAGAAGAAGAAGAAAAAACATAACAGAATATATATGAAGGAACTTGCTTTGGCTTTTTTGCTTCTAACAGCTTCAGCAAGAAGTCTTCTTTCAGCTCAAGGGATTCACTTCTACTTCTTGTTATTCCAAGGAGTTTCATTCCTTTTGGTTGGTCTTGACTTGATTGGTGAACAAGTAGATTGAATTGAAAAAAAATCAAAAAAACAATATAGTAGTAATAACTGGACTATGTACAATGTAGAAGAGATACACGCATGAATTTATATACACGGAAAAAGAAAGAAAAAAAAAGCAAGGGTGCAAAATCAAGGCATTATGATGATGAATCAATGGAGACAACAATTTATTAGGGGGCAAATAAGAGTGCTTTTGATTGCTCTTTGCTCCTTTCCCTTTAGGCTCGTTAATTTAATTCAATTCAATCCAATCCAAAATCAATACTAGAGTACATTATGTTATTATTATTATCATGGATTGAAAAAGAAGATTTTGATTTTGGAAAGTTGAAAAGTTGAAAAGTGTATGCTTAGTAGTTTACCCTTTTTATTTTTTTTTCTAATTTATTTTTGTAATTTTAAGTGGATTTGTTTTTTGTAAGAAAAAATTTGTGGTTCAAAAAAAATTCCTCCATGGCTTTTATGCGGCAATGCATATAGAAATAGAATAATTATTAACTGATTTTTTTTAAAATATACTGAAATTTATTCTTTGTCAAAATGGTAGAGAATTGGAATTTGATTTATTTTTTTTTGTTACAAGAAATGGAATTTAATTTCTTTGTGGAGTAGATAATGTGGTGGTGGTCCTGTACTAGCTTTTATTTTGGCACTAGTGGTTGGTTGTACTCATTTATTTGATGAAGCTTTGATGATGAAAAGAAAATTGAACTAGAAGTTTAAAAATTTGATTTATTTGAATGAACTAGCACCGCTACAAAGGGACCATGATGCTTATTTTGGTCAGAAAGATTGGACGGGAAATGTACTATAACATGTATGTAGTTTTGAAAACAAAGTAGATGATGTAATTAGTTGGATAGATTGGTTTTGTAGCACGTGGATGTTTGTTTGATTCGCTGCATATAACATCAATGGTTTGGTTACAGGCTGTAATAGATAATCCTATGTACTGGTAGTTAGACAACTGCACTATCATGTCTAGTGTCGAATTCCCCTACCCAACTTGATTCACAGTAATTCCAAAACCCCAATTCTCCATTTCTTCTATTATTATAGTTATTTTGACAAACAAATAATATAGATATACACATTCTTAAAATATGTGAATAATTGATCTGCACGGTAATCTCTCCAGTTATTCAAGATTATTTTTAGACGGCACAGATTTTTTATTATACTAGTATATATTTTATATAGTTAGAGAATTCAAATAAAAACATTGAGAGGTTTGTGGGATATATATTTGAAATTTGAAGACTAAAAATATCGTATTTGAATATAAAGAGTCCACAAAATAAGTAGTGATGGAAAGGCAGGAAACAGGTTTTGTTTAGTGGGAGTAGTCTATTTAACAAATCACAAGTTGTTGTTAGGTTGAGGCATGTTTGCAGGCCGGACGGACGCACTCAATTTATATACGTAATTGACAGCATTAAGCCAGCCCAACATCCACACTTTTCCGGTTTTCCATACTATCACTATTATATATATTATTTTCACAAATATCACTATTCTATTTTTTTCTTTTTAAAAAGGTCTTTTTTTATTTTAAATTTCGATTCATGAATTATTTTTACTTGCATGGAAATAATAAGAAGTGGGGCTAAGTTTTTTGTGATGTAGGCGACACTAGGTTTTCTTTATCCGTATGTGTGCTGGCAAATTTTTTTTTTTTTTAGTCTATAGGCATCAACGACATTTTAAAATTTAATTCAACAATCAGATAATTTGTGAATAAATTAAATACTCCACTGTTTCTATTTATAAAAGACATTTTGATTATTTTTCTGTTATACTTATATGAAATGGGATAAGATCAATTGACACTAAAGTATCAACGTTTAGTTTGACACTAATTTTCATCCATTCACTTTATTTAATCTAAAGGCTTAAAACAATCATTAAAATATTTCATAAAATTAAAAGATTTTGTGATTAGTCTCCCAATTTTTCTATAAATAGAAGATTTAATTTGTCCCCTGTCCATCACTACACAAAATTTCTAAAAACATGTATGGTCATAATAATATCATAGTCATCGTTATTTTTCGTTTGCTTCCCCTAATTTTTTTAATCTTTCATACCTTGCACTTCTTTTTTCTTACAGAATACCCAATATTTGTCCATCAACATGGATTATGTTCTGATAGTTTGAAATTCATATGAGAGTTCGACGATCTCAATAAGTATGCCTATTTTCTTTATGTTTGTATCTATTTTGTTTTTATTGTGTTGAAAAAAAAACAAAACAACTGCCTCAAGTTTCAAACACAGGATATGAAGAAATTTAACAAATCGTAAGATAAAATTGGAGTCATTATTATCTCTTGCTTAAAAATGTCCTCAGGCAAATAGAACCTGGGTATGGCAAATAAAAGAAATTGGGGGTAACCAACAAGGAATGATTATGGCTACGAATGTAACGAATTTATAATGACAAATGTTTAATTCTATTTAGGTGATGAAAAATAGAGTGAAAAATCTACTATGTATGGAAAGATTGCAAGACAAATCATAAAATATTTGAATATCTTAATTGTTTTAGACCTTTAAATTAAAAAAAAAAAAAGAATCCGTGAGATTTGGTGTCAAATTTTAAACTTTGAGACGTGGCGCGTTAATTGTTCCTTCCATAAGAAATATAGTACACTTTTAAGTGTATTAATTACTGAACTTCCATTCATACTCCTCACTTAATACAAAATTTATTTTACCTGGAAATTATCTTCCCTGTGAAATTGAATTTTATTTAATGATTATTAAATGACAATCTTTTAGTTAAGTGATGAATGACAAATTTTAGTCTCATGTACCACTTGTTCAATAAATTATAATTACTGAAATATGAGACACAGATTTATCTCTTTTGTGAATTGTCAACTTTTAATTAGTTGATTAATGATTCACACAAATTTAATATATAATTTTTATTATAAATTATAATGATTTATTCTAAATATTTGTACACTTTTATTAAAATATATTATTATTATCTAACCCGTTTACAATCTCCCCATATCCGAAAACTCAAAAGTTGGTATATTTTGTCCTCTAACAATAATTGAAGTTTTGACCATTAAAGAATGGAAAACGAGACATATGACCTCCTAAACTTTTGTTGTCACTAGTAGACATAACATTTTTTGCAAATAACTTTTACTCTTAGACTATAAAGTTCTCAAATAAGAGATCAAGTTCTAATATCAATTGAATAATGAAAAATATAAAAACATGAGTCATATTGTATTTGATAAAATCTTTCTATAAAAAAAATTGTAAAAAAATTTCAAAACATTATAAGTTATAAAAAACCATAAAACCACAAATTAGAATAAATATTTTTAAACTAAAAGACATGAATGAAAATAATTGAGCACACAAATTTAAATTAGTTATATCTTTTGATCTTAAAGAACTTTCCACTAAAACACTTAGAATTACAATACTACTATCAACGCCGACTAAATTTAATATTTTCAAAATTACTTTGTACGATCAAAATTATCTAATTATCTAAGATAACAAAGAGAAATAAAGACTATAAACAATATAATTTAGTGTATAATAAAAAATTATAATACACAGGTACCCTGAGCCACAGTTGGCTCAAATGGTGCATTTAGAAAAACACAAACAACTGACTATTTTATTTTTCAGTAAAAATTTTTTGAATTTTTTTTTGTTATAAAAAATTATCTTCTACTTTTATTTTTAAATTACTTTTTAAAACACAAGAAAAAACATAAAAAATTTATTTATTTAAAAAAGTGATATTATTTAATTTAAAACTATTTTTTTCATATCATCATATATATATATTACTTAAATGATTATCACATCACTAAATTAAAAAAAAAAGTTAAATATCTAATTTTAAAATTAGAAATAAAAAATGCAAATGAAAAAAAGTATTATAATTATGAATGTAATAAAATAGGAGACTAAAACTTTATTTTAGCCTAATTTTTATGGTACTGTACTCTTTTTAACGAAACTATATTGTTTTTTCTAATAATATATATATATATATATATATATATATATATATATATAGTGTTGTAGTTTTTAGAGTTAGGAGTATTAATATAATTGAGATATTTTGTCTTTTTTGTCTGGCACTTTCTTAACCTTTAAAATTAGTGAAAAAAAAAATTCTATAATAATAAAAATATAACCTTATTTTTACAAATAACCCAAGGAACGTGATAAATATAATCAAACCCAATATCTAAAAAGTACGTAGGATTAACATTATTGTTCTTATTTCTTGAAAAAGTTTTCCTTTCAAAAGCATAAAACAAATACTCCTTAAACGTTGTGAATTTGAATTCTTTCGGTTTAAATATTTATCAATTTTTTTTATTTATCTTTATTTTACTTTTCTTTTTATTTTTTATTTGGATTGAAATTTTATATTATATAAATTTAAAATTATTTAATATGTTGTTGAGAGAAGATCAACAATATTTAATAAAAATACATAAAATATTATTTTAATACATTTTAATAATATATTAAATAATTTTAAATTTATGTAAAATTTTACAAATATAATCTATATATATGATATTAATTTCTAATATAAATAAAAAAATAAAAAAAATAGAAAAAAATTAAGAGACATTAAAAGAATTTTGGATTGAGAGAATCCAACTACAAACTTTGTTCACTTTCTTATGTTTAATGTTTAAGTACCTTCAATCAAACCCGAGTTCGGGACTTTTTTTTCTTTCTCAATTATAAAAAAAATAAAATATTGAAAGGGTGTCCATTCCAGTCAAATCCGATTTAGGTAGCGAGGAACTCAACCAACACTTCCATACATTTTAAATTAGTTTGAACCAGTTAAATTGGTTCAATTTCCCCCTAATTTTACCTTTAAATTATAAACGAAATCAAATTAATTTGTGAGAGTTAATTTTCCGACAGTCAACGTCAAATCACACTATATTATTTTTATTTTATTTTCCGTTCAATTAATGATGTTGTTTTAATATTCATAAAAAAGTTATGTAATTTGAAATAAGTATATTGTATTTATGTGTTTTATAGTGATAAATCACTTCGTGTCCGTTAAATTTATTTTTAAAACTTCATTTATTATTTGTAATCTAACTTATGTATAAAATTTTATTATTGTGTTATTGTATACTATAAAGTGTCGAGAAAAGACTTCAGAAATATTTCTTATTTTCTTCACATAATTTTCTTAATTCAAAAAGAAAAAAATTGATGCAGTTGAACTTTATTAAACAACACATTTTTTGGTTTTTTTACACATATATTTTTTATTTATTTAAATTTCTGATATATCATACATAGGTGCATCTTTGAGGTGCGACAATTTATAATTTTTTAAATATTTTTTATTTTAATAAAGAAATAGTAATTAATTTAATAAATAAAAAATAATAAAAATTTTAAAAAATTTATATTAATAAGATAAAAAATAAATTTAATATAGAAAAAATAAATTTAATATAGAAAAAATAAAGTTAATGCAGTTGAGTAGATGTGTTGAAACCAATAACATGTTATATTATTTTAATAACTTCCTCTTGCAAATAAATTAACAACTTAGTTATATTTTGTTAACAACTCCCTCATATTTCTTATCTGGATTTAATAAATAAAAAATAATAAAAACAATTTCACATATAAATTATCGTCAAACTCGTTTGATTAGAACAACCTCAACTAGTTTAACGACACCCTAGATGTGGACATCATTAATTTAAATTTAGTGTATTTTTTTCTTTCAATTTGATGTATTTTTTTTTAATTTAATATATTTTGTTTAATTTTATAAATATATATAATTTAATTTTTTTATTATTATTTTTTATTTATTAGATCAATAGAAAAAATATAAGGGAATTGTTAAAATAATACAACACGTTATTTGTTTTTAACACATTACTCAGCTATATTAACTTTGATGTATTTTTTCTTCTATTAAATATATTATGTTTAATTTTATTAATATAATTTTATTTTATTTTAAATATTTTTATTATTTATTAAATTAATAATTATTTATTTATTAAAATAAAATATAAAAAAATTAAAAGATTATATACGATGGAACATGCCAGCTCGAAAAAATTAAGACATTCTTGTATAAATTTAATATATTAAAGAGTTAAAAATAAAAAGAGAATATACTTGAAAAAAAAACCACATTCTTCATTTATTTAGTTCAAGTGTTATAAAAAATAAAAAAATATCCTCGTGAAATTCGTTGGGTTGTATTAAGCCACAGCAAAACAAACACATTACCTTTTTAAATTGACATTGCGTCCAGCGAAGCAGAGAGAGAGAGAGAAAGAGAGTGAGAGAGAGAGCGAAGAAACACAACACACCGCACCACCACCATCATCTCCGTGGCGAAACAGAGAGGTTTCTTGAAATGGTGGACCCCTACTATGCCTTTGGATTCATCATATGCTCCATCCTCACCATCCTCGCCTTCTACAATTTCCTTTTCTCAAGGAATAACCATTCCGATGCAACCACTTCCACCACCACGGAGAACATTACAACCGCCACCGGTCAATGTAGATCTTTCAATCCAAACGGTGACGTTGATATCATTATTGTTGGAGCTGGTGTTGCTGGTTCCGCTCTCGCTTACACTCTCGGCAAGGTTTTTTCATTTAGATTTCTTCCTAACTTCGTTTTTTGCGCCTTTTCTTGATAGAGAAACGTGATTTCGGTTCTTAGATGATGGAAATGCGTTTCATTGATAATAGTAGCTTTGCGTTTTGATTTGTGGTTTATTTGGTTACAAGATTAAGTTTCTCTTGCTCCAAGAGTGTTTTTTTTTTTTTTTTACTTTTGTTGAGATTCTGGAGAAAAATATTATGAGGAGTTAGTTTTTTAACTACTTCAGAAATTTAGAATATTAAGTTTTTTGTTACCGTTTTGGAGATATTTTTTCACTGAAAATCAATTTAAAATACTACGATTGTCTTTGGTTTTATCGAATTATAGATCAGCATGTGTTACTGTATACACAGTTGGCAGGGAAGCGGTATGATTACGATCTATGAAGCACCGAAAAAAATACGAACACCAGACACGAGACTTACTCGTAGTCATGAAAAATAGTTTAAGAAAATAAAAGTGATTGAATTTAACCATATGTACATGGTGTCCGTGTTGGGTACCCACATGTGACGTAGTTAGTGCTACATAGTTAAAGATAGAGGTGATAATAAACCAAAAAAGAAAGATAGAGATGATAAATTAACGGTATCTGTATACATGCTCATGTCTAAGCTTAAACCCGTGGTGGGTCATGTTTAGGTTTCTTAGGCGGTATATGAAACTTTTTCTCTACCACTTATCAATGGAGTGGGGACAGATTGAGACATCCATGTTTGTAGGCATCCAGTTACGTCAACAACAGTCAATTTATGCCATTAACTTTCAATTTAGGTACTTTTGGTATGTGTTTAAACAAAATTTCATGCTAATATTTTGGTTTCAGTTTAGGTACTTGTGGTTACCCTGTGGCAGCCCCACTTTACTATATACCATATGTAGTTAATAGTTATGTAATTGTAAATTTAACAGTGAAACACTCTTGTACTTGAAGCAATTATTTTTCTTCTAAGCAGATGAAAATGAATTACCTTTGAAAAACAAACTAATTTTGTTCTTTTATTCTCCTTTGGCTGTGTGTTGAAAGGGGATATTGAATGATTGTTATTATAAGCAGTTAGAGTCAGTGATGGTTAGAGTTTGTTAGTTCTGTTATGAGGGTTTGTTTACCTCTTTGTTTTTCTTCCTTGTATGAAAATCCCTCCGGGTTTCATTATGAAGTTAAGATTTAGTTTTCCATATTCATTTGAGGGGAAAACTGACTCTGAACTTAAGGTCTTAAGGTTCCGCTATCTAGCTCAGCTGGGCCTCCCCTTTTTCCCGTCTTTTGTCTCATTTTTTTGTGTTGTTTTGATCAAGTTGATTCATGATGTATTTTGGAAGTTTTTAATTAAGTACTGCTTTCTAGAACATATTCACTATCAAGTTTTGACTGCATAAGTATTATCTAATCTAGGATGGACGTCGAGTTCTTGTTATTGAAAGAGATCTGAATGAACCAGACCGAATTGTTGGAGAATTGCTACAACCTGGAGGCTATCTCAAATTGATTGAGCTGGGACTTGAAGGTAGTGCAAGCTCAACTATGTTTCTACAGCCCATAGTTTCTTCAACTTCTAGATTCTGGCAGATCTTGAGTGCTGAACACATGATTTTTTTTGTCTTTTTAACTCCACTTAGAACAGAAGGGAGAATGATCATGGCTTGTCTATTATTGCAGACTGTGTGGAGAAAATTGATGCTCAGCAAGTGTTCGGGTATGCGCTTTTCAAGGATGGGAAACACACTCAACTCTCTTATCCCTTGGAAAAGTTTCACTCAGATATCGCTGGCAGAAGCTTTCACAATGGGCGTTTTATTCAGAGGATGAGAGAGAAGGCTGCCTCCCTTCCCAAGTATTGGTTTCTTCCTTTACCACACAGTCCTTGTTTGTCTGTTATAAAATTTGGCTTGCTAGTGTGCTCTACCTGCCATGATTCTTACATGCAGTGATGCAGGATTCATTTCCTGGGAATCGTTTGATTTGACTTTTTTTTCAATTTCATTTTACGGATATGTGTCATTTAAGCTGACTTAGATTGATATTTTAAGGATCTTGTTAACAGATACCTAAAAGGCTAAGGCCATTGGTTAGATAAACTATTCTTAATTCTTTAAAATACAATTACAAGTATTAGATAATGTTTTTGTTTTTAATTCAGTAAATGTTTTCTTTTACATTAAATTAAACACTCTTTACTTCTATCTTCAGCTGTTACTTGTTATTATTGTTGTTGTTGTTTTTATTATTATTATTATTATTATTATTTTTATTATTATGTAGTGTGCAATTGGAGCAAGGAACAGTCACTTCCCTGCTTGAAGAGAATGGTACAATTAAAGGGGTACAGTACAAAACCAAAGATGCTCAGGAATTATCCGCATGTGCACCTCTTACCATTGTTTGTGATGGCTGCTTCTCAAACTTGCGACGTTCTCTTTGTAATCCTAAGGTGATAAAATTTCCAGTTTAAATATATACATATATGATCTTGTTTTCATTCTTTTACAAAGTTACAGAGATTAGAATGTTGCGTTGGATGTGTGAACATACTACTGTGGAAGAGACATATAGATTCTATAGTAAAGAGAGTTAATCAAATGGGGGTTGAGCTCAAATGCTACAGGTAGAGGAAGACTAAGAAAGCCTAGAAGAGAAATGATCAAGAAAGACTTAGATGTCAATGATTTGGATAAAGATATGATCTGTAATAGAATATTATGACGTCGTTTGATCATGTAGCTGACCTTCCCAACGGAATAAGACTTGGTTTTTGTTGTTGTATGAAGTAATAAGTATTTATAAAACCATAATTGATGTCACATTTTGCTATTATTTTCTCCCCACATCTATTCACGCGAGTAAATGTTTGTAAAAACCAGTATTCGGTAGAATTTTGGATCACTGGATTTTTATATTTCTATATGTTTGCAGGTAGAAGTTCCCTCTTGTTTTGTTGGCTTAGTTTTGGAAAACTGTGAACTTCCATGTGCAAATCATGGCCACGTCATACTGGGAGATCCTTCGCCGGTTCTGTTTTATCCCATAAGTAGTACAGAAGTTCGTTGTCTGGTTGATGTTCCTGGTCAGAAGGTTCCATCTATTTCCAATGGCGAAATGGCGAAGTATTTGAAGACAGTGGTAGCTCCACAGGTACCATATATTTGAGGTTCTACAAGTACAAATTGTTTTTTAGGCTTGGCAGTTGGTTACTTCTCACTCAGTGAGAGCAGGATTATATTTCACATCCTCAGCTAGTAAAGTTAGATGATGATAAGGAAAAAAATATTGCAGGTACCCCCTGAGATTCGTGATTCTTTCATAGCTGCAGTGGACAAAGGCAACATAAGGACAATGCCAAACAGAAGCATGCCAGCCGCTCCTTATCCTACTCCAGGAGCCCTTCTGATGGGAGACGCATTCAACATGCGCCATCCCCTAACTGGGGGCGGGATGACTGTGGCATTATCTGATATAGTAGTCCTGCGAAATCTTCTCAAGCCTTTGCGTGATCTGACTGATGCACCTAGCCTTTGCAAATACCTCGAGTCCTTCTATACCTTGCGTAAGGTAATGACTTAAACTGACACAACCACCTCTTCACCCTATTTTCTTTTCTTCGATTGAATTAAAAAGACGATGCATAAGCATTCATGAAGCTATTTAGCTCTGATTAATGCCTAAGGTATCTTAATCTTTGAATATTCAGCCAGTGGCATCCACCATAAATACGTTGGCAGGAGCACTTTACAAGGTTTTTTGTGCATCACCTGATCCAGCAAGGAAAGAAATGCGTCAAGCTTGCTTTGATTATCTGAGTCTCGGCGGTTTATTCTCAGAAGGACCAATCTCTTTGCTTTCAGGATTAAACCCTCGGCCCCTGAGCTTGGTTCTTCATTTCTTCGCTGTTGCGATATATGGTGTTGGTCGTTTATTGCTACCATTTCCTTCCCCTAAACGCTTATGGATTGGATTCCGATTAATCGTTGTAAGTTGGAAGCTACTTGGGATTCATTGATATTTTATTTTAATAAATTGTCGGAAAAAACCCACTTTAATTGCAAAAACCAACTGTCTTTTGGCAGAGTGCATCTGGAATCATCTTGCCCATAATTAAGGCAGAAGGAGTCCGGCAAATGTTCTTTCCTGCAACTGTTCCAGCTTATTACAGAGCTCCTCCAGCTACATAAGGTTGTATTTGGTGTCTTCAAAAGTCAATATGTTTTCAAGATGAGCTACCATTGTTTTCAATCTGAAATCTGACAGATTCAATTGAAACACATCTGTAAACATTCTGGCTTGTAGTTTTGGTATTAATTTTCAACATTAATGTGCAGGTTTCTTTTGTTTTATTTATTCGAATTTCGCCTTACATTTTATTGTTGGTTGCTATCTATTTTCATCCTTATTTGATTGAAACTTCAATAAAAAAATATTCTTGCAAAACCCAAAGTCCTAATCTTAAGCCACAACGACTATAAACCAATAAAACAACAAAACCATTGCTGACATTAACCGAGATATTCGTTTTTATTTTTTCAGATTAATTTTACGGTTTAATCTTATCAAAATTTATCATAATTCAGTGACCCATTGATGAAGATTTTGATCGCTAAGAGAAAAAGTTGAACAGAACATTAGTGAAAGATCTGATTAAATTAAGTTTTATCGAGTGTAAGTACTACAGAATTTCAAAAGTAATTGAAATTCAATATAAGCGGACTATCTAAAACCGTCAACGGAAGAGAATGAATTATAAAATCTTGAGTCACGTCAACCTTTGGAAAACAATTGGATCTAATGTTTGAATAAACATTTTAATTAAATACTTATTCTATGAAATGTTACTCATACAAGATCGGTATAAATTTTCTATGAACTATTTTGGGAAACTTATACAAATACAATGAAAACAACTTATGGCCGTATCATAAGTTATATTTGTCAGTTCTTCCAAACACTTATGTATGTTATACAAATGCTTATCTCATAAGTTAAGCTCAAAATAAAATCTTCTAAACAGCACTTAGGTGTCCATCTCTTCCTATGGCTTCCATATTCAACCTTGAATGTTTCCCGGGCCGCCGATCAAATATGGCAATGGCATTGCAACTCAGTGAAGTCATGCTAACCACAATTTAATATTATTATCAGATTTCTTTGTACAGCTCAGACGAGTTACTTATGTCTGTTAAGTGTCAAATTCTGTTCATTGAAGCATAAAGAGAAAATTAAACTGCTATAATCAGTATCATCAGGCATAAAACTCAAATTCCAGCTCTTTTAGGCAGACATATAATCCAGCTTCATTCCCAGAAAAAAGGAGCACAAGAAAAAATTGAACATAAGAAACTGGTATAACTTTTCCTTTTTTTACCATCATTGAAGAGATTATTTTCCTGCCTTTATTCAACTTAAAAGAAATTCAGGAATCTAACGGACAAAACTTAGATGCAGTTTCTTATGTGTTGATTTTACGGTTCTACAATCACAACATAACACATGAACTATGTATCCAATAGTATAAACAAAATCATTTTAAAGTTAAATTTAACAGAAAATTTCAATACATGCAACACGTTATAATTGATAAAGAATACCATCAACACCTATAGAACAACAACTAAGTTTTGTCCGAATCTAATTACACGAGTTATAACACTTTTAAGATCGTAGAAGGTAGCTTGTCTAGTTAATATTTGGTTTCATAAACAAACAACAAATAGTGGTGGCAGTTAACTCCAAAGGGAAAATGACTTATAAACATTGTGCTCATGGTGTAAAGGCCGACCTTGTAAAAACAGGACAACAATTTGGTTAAACAAGAAAATTGTATCTAACATTATTTGTAGCAATAATAATGACATATTGTGGGAGAAAATAATTTTCCCAGTGAAGAGCTCCAACTGTGTACACTGTACAGTAGGTGAATTATAATTACCATTATCCAAACGCTCCCTGGAATCTACTGAGACCACAATACAGTTGCATTACATATGTGGTTGGAATTCTAATTAACAAAGTACATATCTTAAATAGATAAATTTCCACAAATTTTTTTTTTTAAAAAATCACTAATGATTGCAGAATATTTATTAGCAGCAGATTCATAATTTAGCAAGATGAAAATTAAATGAATAAATAATTAAATTTATTAATTATTTGGAATACCTCACATCCTTTCGAGTCCTGGGAATGTAGACCAGTATTTGGCAATTACGGATTGTGGTTCTTTCTTTCCTGTTTTATTGCCTCAAATGAAGTCATCACCTCTTTGAACTTAGCTTCAGCAACGTCTGGCATTTCCCCATACATGATTATATGATTAATAATGCCATAGTTTGAAATCACAAGATCTTGTGCACTGATAATAAGTCAAGACCTACCTTTATTATCCTGGTTCTGATCAGGATGATACTCCTTTGCCTTTGTCCTAAATGCTGACTGCAAAGGTAAGAGGATAATTAACAAATGAAATCAAAACAAAGTAACAAGGTAATATAAGACAGAGAGAAATATGCAGCAGCATCAACAAAACCAAAATATTTAATAAAAATCTGAAGGGAGAACACTCTACAGGACATCAAATCAGGACAGAAATCACTAGAATACTGTACGAGTAACATGCACATAAATTATGAAACTAGTTCAAGAATAGTGCTCAAAAACACAATCTATGCCGTAGTATCTTAGAGACTTCAATTCTGGTCATATGTTGCACATTGTAGACACCAAAATTACAATAAGATGAAATACTTGTATCAAGATGAGTGTGATGCATATAGCAATTGAGAGACAAAATATAGCAAAACACTAAGGGTATGTTTGTGAGTAGGATTTTGGAAGGGTAAGTTTTGGAAGGTAAACT
Organism: Cicer cuneatum; assembly: GCA_037974295.1. Classification (NCBI taxonomy): domain Eukaryota; kingdom Viridiplantae; phylum Streptophyta; class Magnoliopsida; order Fabales; family Fabaceae; genus Cicer; species Cicer cuneatum. Next base: position 74,077,950 of record JBBPBO010000004.1, read on the forward strand.
CTATATTTAATATATATTTGATATTATAAAAAAATTTGAAAAAACAACATGATAAATGAGCATATAATATCGTTTTGTTCTTTTAATTTTTTAAATATCAAATATATATTAAAAATATAGAGTTAACCCTCCAAAGTTCTCCAAAAACCAGCTCTCAAACACACCCTAACAGTAATGTGGAAGGGATTGTGAGAAAATAAAGTTACCTTAATCTCAGCATCTGAATATGGTGTTTTCCTAAACCTGAGATCCAACAGAAAGTTAAATTTAATGGCTAATTATGAAATCAAAATAAGCATACTAACTTCATTTGTAGATAGGACACAGTCGTGAACAGGTCTTCAAGTACTTGCAAAGTTACAGTTCAAGCAAAAATTTGGAAACTCCGTTCACAAATACTGATCTTGCAAGTTGCAACTATCATTAGGTATCAAAATCACATTAAAAATGATATTTGAACACAATACTTGACACCGTATTTATACGGTGAACAATATTAAATTTTTTTCAATTTTTATTTTATTTTCATTATTGAGACATCTTTTTGGGACACATACAAGTTTATATCATTAATCACTTTGAATAGTTCATTAACCACTAAAATATAAATCATTAACCACTTATTTAACATATATCTCATTAACTACTATAATGCACGTCATTAACCATTTTAGAGTACTGCGATTTAGTGGTTAAAGAAGTACTCTAAATTGGTTAATGTCGCATATTGTAGTGGTTAATGAGATATATGTTTAAAAAGTGGTTAATGACACAAATTTGTATATTTTGTTAAAAAAGTGTTTTTAATTTTTGTTTTTAAAATACAGTTCCATTTTGCGGAAAAAAAAAAATGAACAGTACACCGTGTGTGTGTGTGTATATATATGTATATTGTGTTTGTGTCAAAAGTTGTGTTCCAATAACACAACTAAAATCACATACTTCTTTAGGTCTAAAGTATACACACCTTAAAATGAGATAGGCAACTAATTCAGTGTTGTCAATGGTGGATCGTGGAAAATAGCAATTTGTTCATATTTCACTACACAACAGCGCCATAGCACCGCTAGTTGACAACATATTGCACTAAATAACATCATGGAACAATATCGATTTGTTCAAATTCAACTACGCTATTTAACAACACTGAACTGGCTGCTCTGGGTGTATCATTAAGCATGTATCTAACCGGTAGAGTATAAGGCATTTTCTTCATCAACACAACTCTAATTTGTTTTCTTTTGTATAATCTATAATACAAACAGTTTTCTTGTACTTCCTCGGGTAATATAAGTAAACAAAACACAATATTTCCTCTGAAACGACAAACTAGGTGGACCATTTAGATTTCTGTTGGTACCTGTCAAGACCCAAAACTGAGTAATGATGTGACAATGCATAGTTTCCACTCTCTCTTGGAGTTTCTCGATAATTAGTCCTCCTGTCTCTGTGTGAAGTATCAGCCTTCCAATACCAATCTTCTCTTTGGAAATGCTGATGATATGCACCGGCGCCATGTTCCCTCCAGCTTTCATAGCCTCTTTTGTACTTATTCCTTTCTCTGTTAAACACATTTTGTATTCGCCTTATTCGCTCCTACAAAGAGCAGATGGAAAATCACCTAGTAATGCAGAATTGAGGGGCATATTTATATATTACTGCATCATTTAGGAATTATTATGTTATTCTTAGAAATTGATTTTATCTCTTATTTAAGATATCTTGCATTGTTTTTAGAGATTTTATCTTCAGTAACTTGTATGTTATTAGGAAAATACTGCCATGTTAAGAGAGAGTGGTTTGAAAGGGACGTGCAAAAGCAATGAGAAGAGAGTGAGTGGTAGAAATGGTGCACACACCCTGCCATGATCAACCTTTTTTGCAGAGTACACATGCAGAGCAGCAGAAATGGTGGAAGCAGAGCAGGCAACTGCAACCAAAATTAGCGTCAAGGAGGAGGCAAGACACGAAGCAAGCACAAAAGCAATACATGGGTCTGTGACCTATTACTGGACCAAGCACAAAGCCGCGTAAGGAACAAATTGGTCATAAAGGTAAAGGCTAATATGGGGATGCAAGAGCTTTTGTTTTCTGTTGCAATAGGGTATACGCCTTTTAGCCCCTTTCAAGTGCAGATAGTTAAAAAGGACCCAACCCCCACAACAAATCGATATCTCACTTCATCTACAATGGGACCTTGGAGGGGACTATTTTAGTTTATTATCATGTTTTCCTTGAGGACAATGCAAAACTTTGGGGGCGGGGGTGAACTGGTACATCTTTGTTAGTTTTGGAAATTTAAGTTAGTAAATGTTACAAGGGTTAGGAGGAGAGGATGGGGAGTGAATTGTGAGATAATTGGTGCCTTGAAGCACAGAGGATGCTGGCCATCGAAGTTCATTATTCATATCAGTAACTAAAAGTCAGTAAGAGCGAAATACTTTGCCCTACTAACAGAGTACTTCAGGTTTATTTTTCTAATCAGAGGAGAGGAGTATTCTTCCCTAAAGAAGTCCCCTCTAAGTTTATTGTTCTAGATCACCTGAGTTCAACTAAAAGTTTCATTTCTTTCTGGCCTCCTATAAAGCAGTAAAATTTATCTTATTCCCGAAACATTGTGATTCGGCCTTCTGACAAAACTACAGCTACAGTTTGCATTTCAAATTTGAACAATAATGCAGTAGAAGTTTGACCATGGCAATGATGATTAATAAAATCAGAGAAGTAAAAGAGAAAAAACTTACCACTCTTTCCATCTCCTCCTCATACTCCTCTTGCATTCGCTTATTGTGCTTTCTCCATGCCTCTTCCTGAAAAGCTGTTCTGTAAGAACTGCCACTCTTTCCTTTCCATGACTGCGACCTTGATAGCTACAACAAAAAATTCAAAACCATATACAATCAGTTTCACCATTGATCTCTTCTTTCTACTTCAAACATAATTAAAAAAACATTTAAAACCTAGATTCCTCAAACAGTCATCTATGAAACAAGGATACTAACATGGACACCGGACACGACAGTAACACTATCAAGTCGACAACCGTAATAATTTGATAAACACATTAATTGAATACAATCAATGTGTCAGTGTTGTGTCACTGTCATACACAGGGACACATCTTTGATAGAAGTGTCGTGCTACAGAGGTATTCATGCTGGCAAAACAATTAAAAAAACACCTAAACGCTTTTCTGATGGAGAACACACAAATCAATTAGTAAATAACTGATTCATTGCTTTTAACTTGTAACAAATTTAATTGCTAAAAAGTAATAAAATAGAAGCAAGTGAATTACCTGAACAGAGAACCATTCAACAGTCTTCCGAAGCTGACCGAACTACAAATTCAAATTAGGAATAAAATTGTAATCAAATGTAAATTCTTCATAACCGAAAACCTAAAATAGATTGAGAAAAACGAAATCGAAGAAAAAGGAAAACGAAGAAGCTTACAACGAGGGTGGTGGCGGTGGCGCCAATTAAACCGAAGAGTAAAACTCCCCAAAGTTTCGGGTCGTCTTCGATTTTGTCTTTATCAGCTTCCTTCTTCATTTCTCTTTCTTGTTGATAAACAAAGTTAGCATTCAACAAAAGTAACGATACTAATCAAACAATCTAATCTCATATGATTTCTTCGCGTTTAATCTCCGATACCCAATTCAAAGTTACAGTTTGTTTTGTTTATTTACAAACCCTCTCTCATTTGATAATTCCAGGTATTCATAAGTTAATCCTTTCTGGTAAAAATTCATTATAACTTTTTTTCTTTCTACAAAGTAATCATTTTCGAGACCTGAAACACCAAATTTGGCAAAAATTCGAAATCAGTTTCACATTATTATTATTAGTCTTCAACATTTATTTATTTTTTGGATCGTAACAAAAAAAATTTCTATAAAAAAAAATCGATATAATAGCTTAGTATTTTAACTTAATTTCTGTCGTCCATTTTCTTTTTGTTTTTTTCTCTTTCAAATTTCAAAAATCATTGTTTGGCGATGAACTCAAATTCTAATTTAGAAAAATTCATCAAATCCAAATCATTTAAACATAACTTACAAACTAAAATTTAGAACATTTCTAACTCGGCAGCAAACAATTAAAAAATCACAATCTTCAACCTCATATTTCTTCTTCAAACCACCAATTCTAAGATAAAAAACAAAACTCAAACCTGAACCAAATCCAACAATCTGCAAATCAAGCAACGATAAATATGAAAATCTAATTTAATCGTTTATATATGTTATGTGCAGTTCAAAATATGAGTTTGTTGAATTTACTACAAGTTAAGAGATGTTAAAAACTTCGTAGGCACACCAACAAATTATTACATCAATCGAAAAAGACAAAACAATTGTTCTTCATCTTTAAAAAATGCGACGATATTTCGCATTTACCAAATCCTCCAATTGACAGCCAATCATAACCAAACAATGATTTTCGAAATGTGAACGAGAAGAAAAACATATAATTTTATTAACGTTGCCTTAACGGAAACATACTTAAACGATAAAATTGTAATTGTTTAAAAATATAAAATACTAAAATGGAAAAAAAGAAGATAAAGAGCTAAATCTAAAATTAAGTTAAGAGATCAAAAGAGTTATTATGTCAAAAAAATATTATGTATTTTAAGAAATAAATAAAAAAATATTTTAAGAATGACAAATGCTTTTTTTTGGAACAGCTAAAATAATATATTAATATCAATTCATATTATAATGTATATTAAGAATTAAAGAATAAAAATTAATACAAAAAGAAATAGAGTCACCGCAAAATAGACTTACGCCAAAACAATAATAAGAAGATTTCAAACTAGAAACACTCGTGAACCCCAAAAAAATTAAACATCAAGAATTGAAATCATAGCTAAAGTCTTATATTTATGATTTATGATTTGATTCATTGGTTGAAAAATGACAAATACTAATAAGTGTCTACACTTATTAAGAAATTAAGCGTAAAAATATAATCATGTAATCTTAAATGTTATTTTATTTTTATTTTTTATAGTTGTTGATGTTAAATTCTTCACATTTTTATTTTAAAAGTGTTTTAACTTTATTACCTAATTTTTTTCTTTCAGATATAATAATTTTTAAACACTAATTAATTCATTTAAAACCAAATTTTAAGAATACCATTTTAAATTCTTCAAAAAGTAAAGTTATATTAAAATATAGGAATACTATTCAACTAACCCGCAATTAAAATATTAGCTAAAAATTCAATAATTTTAGGGGAATATTTCTTTAGTATATATATTTTTGGCTAAATATCACTCGTGGTCTTTTAACTTAATTTTAATTAACGTTTTAGTCCTTTATCTTTTTTTTTCTGATTTAGTCCTTTATTTTAATTTTAAGTGACAATTTGATATTTTATGTTTTAAAATATCAACAATATTATCCTTTTTTTTTTACAAAAATTCATCAAAATTTTCAGCCAAAACCCATAAAATTAATTATATTCTTTAATATAATACAAATTTCATTAAATTCGTAAATCAAATCTTCAAATAAACTCATACAAAAATTTCATCAAATTTCATTCTTTATTTGATGTTGTTAAAAATGGAAATATAAGTTTATTTGAAGATTTGAGTTTCGAATTTGATGAAATTTGTATTATATTGAAGAATATAAATAATTTTATGGATTTTGGTTGAAAATTTTGATAATTTATTTGAATTTTTGTAAAAAAAAAAGGATAACATTGTTGACATTTTAAAACATAAAAGATCAAATTATCACTTAAAATTAAAATAAATGATCAAATCGGAAAAAAAAAACAAGATAAAGGACTAAAACGTTAACTAAAATTAAGTTAAGGGACCACAAGTGCTATTTAGCATATATTTTTTAATTGTCAGTAGATAAAATTGTAAACTAATTTTAGGGGAATATTTCTCAATTAGAAATTTCATTTTCATTTCAAATTTTGTAGTGAATAATAGGCAAACTAATATTCAACTAATCAGTCTCAAGATTCAAACTTAGTCTTTAAGGATACAATACAATAAAGGTTTGTTTGATGGAGTAGATAAGAGACAAAATATGAATAAATTATCATATCTTATTTGAATTCAACGTTTGATGAACGAACGTGATATGATAAGTTAATTCAGAACTTTATTCTATCATGTCTCTCTAATTGAAAATTATATCATAAAAACGAACTCAGTTAGAAATCTGTTGGATATGATAAGAACAATAGTTTATTCAATTATCTTATTAAAAATACAGTTTAAAATATAAACTTGAACTATAATAAAATATAAATATAAAAACAATTTATAAAATATAATCTAAAATATAAAAATGTAAATGTAATCAAATATAAACATAATTAATATAATTTGATATTAAACTTAAAAATGAAATATTAATAATTAATTTAAAAAATGTTTATGATTTTATCACAGTGGTAGTTTTATCTTTTTATATAATTTAATAAATTATAGTATTCAAAATTATAAAAATTAATTAAAATTTTAAAATAAATATAATTTGTTTACACGTGTATTTTTGCCATTTACATATAATATATAATATATATCATATCTTTATTTACATTCTAAAAAATAAAATATAATTATTTGGTTACATTTAAAAAAAATAAATTGTTTATTTAGTGGTGTCAATGGAAAGTTTTAAATATAAAATTATTTCATTATTTATTTATTTTTTTAGTATATTTTTTGTTAATTTATAATATTTAAAATATAATAAATTAATTTTTAAAGAAACTTATATGTAATTGTTCACAGAGATAATTTTGTTATTTAAATATAATATATATTATATTATATCACGATGAAATGTACACCAAATATATGACAAAAGAAAAATGTTATATCATGTTTGTTATTATGTGTGTATCATATATGACAACTTTATGCTATCACTATTATATTTTATCCTTACTCAGCTTTATATTATATCATGTCTATATCATGTCATCAAACGGATCCTAAAGATATTTAAGTCATTCACTACTCAAGCACAATATGACAATAATAAATTAGCTTAGCTTGCTAGACCAATATAACTCAATGAATTGATTAAACACACATCACATATAACAATTTAATGGGACTTGCAATCAACCACTCTACAACAACACACTTTATAAGTAATAAAGAAGGAAAAATAAGAAGTCAATGATAGAGATACTATCTCATTGTAACATGCATTTAGTAATTAAACCAATTAAACTGACATAATGGATGAACGTGATTTTCAACTATTCTAAAATAAAATTAACAAGTATTTACAACAATAATAACAACAAGTTATTGTCGCATATTTTATCAATGATGAGTCATCAGGATCAAGGTAACTAGTTTTTCCTACTCACCGAGTCAACTACTTAGATAGCAATAACTTAGTCATTCAACTTCAATTGAAAGTAGTAACAATGACAAAAGGAATGACACTCGTATTAATATAACATCAACAATAAAAAATAAGAAAATATAAATTTTTTCACTTTTAAACACTTCCAACTAACTACTCTAAACATTATACAGAAGTTGCCAACATCTAGAACACATGAAACACAAACACTTTCATATTCACATAATCATACATGCATTCACATAACTAATTCAACAATTGGCATCATGATTCTACGCTCATTTCACAAATCAAACAATGATTCTAAACATGTAACATATTCTCACAGCACTTTAACTACTCCAAATCTTATCACAATTTTTCTTTTGAATTAATTCTTATCTCGTAAAGCAAACTAAAACATAGATTTTTTAAGTAGTAGATAAGGCAAGTAACTAGTAACTAGAAAGTAGTATAACACATTAACAAACCAAAATAAATCAAGCAGTGAATAAACAATATTCTAAAACTTGGTTTTGACACTTAAATTAGTATAAAAGTATCACTAATCACTAATCATTTTCAAGGCACATATAAGAGCGATTCTTGGGATGCCTTTAGGCAAAGTGCACATGAATGATCCAAATACATTGGAATGAGAGAGATCCTAAAACCGTGTAGATATGAGACTATACAATTGAAGGAAAACTTATAAGGCTTGATATGTACTACTTATACCAACAAGTTGCATCTTATTTTCAAGAGTCTATCACATAAGAAGTTTTCTATGATGTATGTGAGTAAGAGCAAAATATGCTGAAAAGATCCGTGTTGATTTGTGGAGACAGTAGAAAATCCTTAAAGCAGTTTGAGGCGTTACAATTATATATAAATAAAACAATAAAAAATCATGCATATATGTAAAGTGTAAGTATATGAAAAATTAGGTTTCATTTGTAGACTATATATACTCATTTTCTCGCATAAATACTCCATCCGTTTTATAATTCAAAAATTATAGTAAAACATTATTTTATTTTTTATTAATTTTATTCTCCTTATTATATCTCTAATTATTCGTTACTATCTCATTTTTAATTTTGTTAATCTCTTTTTTCTCATATCATTTATAAATGGAGTTAAATCAGTTAATATAAATTGATTTAAAAGTAAACCACAAAATCAATAAAATTAATTACATTTTTTAATTCACATTTCATTTACTAAAATGACTTTATATTGTAGGCAATGACATTATCATTCAAGTGGTATGGTGTAGTGGTAAGTGCCCCTTTTTTAAACTAACGGTTTTGAGTTAAAATCTCTGATTTTTTGAAATTTTCATACTCAATAAGTTTATTGTCCCACGTCAAGATGTCCATTATACGTCACACATATTAGCCAAACCATTGTCTATTGACCACATCAACTCTATAGGTACATGTTAACATCTCTATTTTTAATCGGACAACAACTTAATGGATGAATCAAATTATGTAATTTAAAAATAGATGGATGAAAGTAAATTTAAGCCGATATATTAAATATGTTACTTGTAAAAAGTGGCTATTATACACATGTTTGATGCGGTGATGAGATGACTGGCGAATGACCTAGATGTGAACAAAAATGTTTGATTTCCATCAAATGATAACAAAACTAAAACTTTGTTGTATTTATTAGCAATCATAAATTCCATATTTGGAAATGACATTAATTTAGAAATAGTCTCATGCCAAAACATTTAGTGGCATACAAACAGTGTAATGATTTCTTTTGCATTTCTCTTAATTCACATTTCAACACTATTAGAAAATTGATTTTAGCGCCAAAAGTCCACACTAAATACAAATAGTCGACGCTAACAATAATTTAGCGTCGGTATTACCATTGACGCTACAAGCCACAAAGCTAATTTTAGTGTTTGATATTTTATAGTCGACGTTAATTAGCTTTGGTCTAATTAATTGTATTTTTTAAACTTATGTTACTGAAATAACATTCAAAGCTAAACCCTACACCCACACTATGTAGCGTCGGCTCACCCACGCTAATCAATAAATTTTAAAAACAATCTAGCTCAATACAATTAATTTCATCACATCATAAATTTACTAATATTAAAACTATGAAGCCATTACTTGAAGCAGAGGATAGACCAAACACTATAAAGAATAGGAGCTCAAAAACATTGTAAATCAATAATCTCTATCTTAATAAGTTAATGGGAAATAATTATGAACTGGTTGTAGAGCAAGAAGCTCAATCTTAATAATTTAAGTAACAAGAATCGGAGTTCATAATATTGTAATTGATATATGAGAATCACTTTCCTTACAACAATAGGCTATACAATTTATTTTTGCATTGTAGATTTAATTCTACATCTATCTCTAAAACTTAAAAAATAAAATTTGAATCTTTTTGAAACAAAAGTTATGGTCTATTGAAACTAAAGGTCACGACAATTTAATGTGAAAAATGTATGAACAAAAATAAATAAATAAACATTAACCACAATTTATTTTAAATTGATTATTTATTGTCCTTCGTTTTTATATTTAATTTATTTTTTTAGACCTTTGGTTATCCAAATTAATTCCTTGAATTAGTGATCAGTTTCACCTTTTCAATTATATTAACCTAATAAAAATGTATTTATGAGTTTTCCTTAAAGAAATTTCAACTGCACTAATTACACATTTTGTTGCAGCCATGCAGAGTGTTGATAAAGTAATGTATCAAGTCATTCGAAAATTTCAGTTATGCTCAAAACAAGGATTTTTGTATATACACAAGAGTTTTAATATGTGATAAAAAATGCTTTATTTTTTATTTAGTATTGAAAATTGGTCTACGGCAGTTAGACTAGGAAAATTGACCTATATACAAAAGCTTAAGCTTAGAAGTTGAAGTCCTAATATATCTTATAGATTTTAATCTACAATCTTTCTACTAATGTGTTTATTTTTTCTTTCATTATTACTATATATTTACTAGAAATAACATTAGCATTGAAGTTTTCACATATTGTAATTATGACACTCTTTTATAGCATTGAATGTCAAAACTGATGGAGTCCATAAATTGAACACTACATAAAAAATTGAATTAGAGTAGGCAAATCCACTCTTACATTTTTTTAAAGGCAAGATCCACTCTTACATGTATAATGGCTAAAGGACTACTAAAAAGTATTATAATAGAAATGAGTTTTTATTAAAAGTTATAATAAGAAATAATTATACAATTAGACCAATCAATAGAAAATTCGTAAAAGGTTTTTATACGATTGCATTATTGTGATAAAAATATGATATCTTTTAAACGTGTTTAAAATTATAGGACTTGCTAAATATTATATTATTTTTCCTTAATATATTGATAACATTTAAAATCTAAACCAATACACTTCTTATAATTCTAAATAACTCTCAATTTTTGTTATGTAAATTAATAGTTTATATCACTAAATTTTATAACATGCTCAATTAATGAATTATATGTAATTATACTTACTAAAATTAGTATCTTTTTATTTATCAAAATATTTTTTGTATGTATTCTATTCAAACCCGTGTAACGCATGAATTGTATACCTTGTTTACTTTGAAAGAACAAACTTTTTAGGATGCGACTTGAAAATCCAAATTTAGAGCATTTATCCATATCAAATTGAAATGAAATTTAGTACTAGGATATACTCCTTCCGTCTCTGAAATAAAATTTATTTAATGTATATTTTTAAGTTGTTAAAGATAAAAAAAAATTAATTTTTTAAAAGAATCAAAATTATAAATAATAAAAAAAAATACTTAAAGGACGAATGATGAATACAAGTAATACACTACAGAGACACGTACATATATATCAAGCCATTTTAATTTTATGAAAATTCTAGAGATGTCTAGCATTACTAATTGGATGACATTATATTAAGCATTTACGAATGTGATGTAAACGTGTTTCCAGTTTATCTTTTCAGACATAAATGAATTATTGAACACTGCACCATTATCTCCAACACGATGGGGTGAAGAAGGCAAAGTCTCGAGTAAGAAAATTTGTTGCATTCACACGAACGGTCGGTTGTAATGTGATGCAGCAAAAGACAAAATGAATGGCCGACATAGATTTGAGGGATATGAGTTCGAGTAGGGTCATGTTTGATGTGTGCACATATAACCATTTCTTTCGGTAAGCCCTGGACTTGCACTTTCCATCAATTTTAGTTTTGTGGTCCTCTATTCAATTCAGGACATTTGGCAGATACCGCAAATTATTCTTTTTTTTTTATTTTAAAAAATTAGATATTCTCCGTGCGCAATTGCAGAAATAAATCTTTTAAATTGGAACAAAACTTTCGCTTAAGAGTAATAATTTTAATGGCATGTTAGTGTAATGCAAAGAGAGAATTATATATCATATCAATTCAGGATAATTAGCATATTTCGACTTCGAAGAAAGTAAAAGTTAAAATTTGATAATGTAGTACCATTGGGGATGTATCGAACCTCTCTTCACTTGGAGTGTTGATTTCTAATTTTTTTAAAAAAAAAAGTGATTTCACATAGAAAAGGTATCAAAGTAGTCAACACTCTCAAGTTCGGTATAACCCTTGGCCACCAAATGTGCCTTATACCGCTTAATTGTGCCATCTGCATCACTTACAGCCAATAGGAGATTTTCCATGAGGGAGATCAATAATTGGCCAAGTGTTTGTGGAAATTAAATCATCCAATTCTTGTTTCATAGAAGAAACAGTTAAACAAAATTTTATAGAAATGGAAGAACATGTGTTATTGGACAGAACAAAGTTTATGGGAAAAGTTGGCAAGGGTACAGGGATTGAGGGTTGGGAAAATGAAGGTAAAAGTTCACAATGAAATTCATTTAAGTAGGATGGTGGATTTTCTAACAGAGTCAACATCGGGAAGGGCAGGGGCAGGTGGAGGGTTAGGGCTGGTGCATGGATCATTAAGGTGTAGATCAGGTTCGGGAGGACAATCAAAACAGTTAAAATGTAAGAGAGTAAGAGTCTTATTATGTGAAACAACATAAAGAGTATGATTCTTTAAAATAGGAGTAGGCAATCTATTAATCAAATGAATGGCATGCTGGATTAAAAAGTGCCAAAAATTGTTTGGTAAATGCGCTAAAGTGATATGGCAAAGTTAATGATGTGTTGATATTTTCTCTCAACAATCTCATTTTATTAAGGGGCACTCAATACAAACTTTTGATGTAAGATCCCTTTAGTTTTGAAAAAATTATGCATATAAAATTCAGAATCATTATTACTTCTCAAACATTTTAAAGTAGTAAAAAATTGGTTTTCAATATAAGCAATGAAATTAATAAGATATTGACGAGTTTTACTCTTTAAGTTTCATAAAAATAGTCCAAGTAAATCTACTAAAATCATCAACCAAAGTTAGGAAATATCTATGACCAGAAATCGAGAAAATAGAGTAAAACCCCAAATATGAGCATGAAAAATATCATAATATTTATTAGATTGAGCAAGAAACTAAACTAACTAATAACTAAAACAAATAACGTAAGAGTCTAACTATAAACTAATTAACTACTTTAAGGCTTAAACACAAAAATTGAAAACTAATTTTGTATATGTATAATCTATAATATATATTATTTTGATGTAACCTATTTTCTTTCTATTTTTATCTCTTAAAACTGCCCAATTAATTTTTTTCCTTAAATTTCTCCTTTACATTAACAAAGAGTTACAACCGCGGAGATTAAAAAACTAAATATAAAAAAAAAAGAAAAAAATATATCGGAGAGGAT
>JBBPBO010000004.1:74091137-74224081 GCA_037974295.1 Cicer cuneatum
AAAAAAAAAGAACAAAATAATACACGTGTAACATAATAAAAAAAAAAAAGAGAAATGACGAACGAATAATGAGATAAATTAATATTGAAAAATCCTTTTCGACAAAAAGTATATGTACTGAAATTTTGAAACCTGAAAGATGGATATATCTTAATGGTCTTTGTCTTCATAATTTGGTTGGAGAATTTAGCATCTTCAAAAGGGGGCCAAAAGGATAGAGATTGTTGTAAAGGAAAAAAATGAAACATCGACCGCAAATGTATGTGTTGTTATTATCACAGACATATCAAAGAAATACAAAACATATTAATGACAAAAGAAGAAGAAAATGCAACACATAAATGCCTTGGTGTTAATAGTTTAAATCATGCATGTACTGCTGGATCGAACTTGCTTGAAAAGACAGGGGATAAGGATAAACAGTTTGAAATATTGAAGCAAAAAATGCTATGATATGTGCCTTTTGAATAATGGTACTTTCAACAAGTTGCATGGGCATTTTCCAACAAGTTGCATGGATACTTTCAATAATGGTTTTGAGTGTGCTAATTAGGGTAGGAAGGTAGAAAGGCAATTGCCTTACGTTTGTCCCTTATTATAAATATTTATTGTTTTTTTATTTTTATTATAAAAAGTTAGTAGAGTAGTTTATGTATTTATTTTATGTGTTAATATTCCTAAAATAACACTTGTAGATCTGTTAGGATCTTAGTTGTGGCTGAAGTCTTCAAAATGCCGAGGAGAGTGACTACATCTGTTCTGTTTTTTGATGTGAATACTTGTAATTAAGTTCTAAGTACTGCGATGCTCTAAGTTAATAGTTACCATAGACCATAAACACTTTGAGGTCTTGATCACAGACACAATGAGGATTTTGGCAGAAAATGTTGTTGGAAAGTTACACTCAAAGTGATTAATTATGACTTTGTACAATTTAGGGAGAAATTTGATATTTCATAAATTGAGTCTCAAATTATCGGATATTTATAAAAATAAATCATAACTCGATTTTATTTAATATGTGATGGTGGATAATTTATTTATAGAAAATGTTATTGATACCTGTTGTGTGGCATATATGCATATGTGACGTTTTGATGTGTGGTATATGTGACGTTTTGATTTTGATCATATAATAAAAAAATATCAATTTTAATTTTATAATTTAAAATATCAATTTTAAAAATCAAATGATCTTTGATTAATCGACTATTGAAGTCTCAAATGCGTAAATACCTGGACTCATACGGCAGAGAGCCGAATACATAAAATCTACAATAGTATGCCAATCTTGTCAAAGAAAAAAGAATAATGGCAAACCAAGAGATTTGGTCCAATTGTATTTGGTGTTGTTTCTTTTGGGAACAGAGAAAGAGAAAGGGATGGACTCTCTATGATTTGATAGTAGCACTTTAGGTCGTTTGAGTTAGAGTTGAAATATGGACATACTTTTTGGATTGCGTGAAAGGTATGGACTCATAGTTTTGGACGATTCAAATTTGCAATCAATATTTTAAAATATAAAATAAAAATTAAATTTTAGAATTTTTTCATTCGTGTAATCAAAATCTAATGATCAGTACTGTTCTGAATATATGAATGCGTCAAATTATTTCATTGAAGGGAATCCAATTTGAGAAGTTATATGTTATGTTAGAAAATATTAAAGTTGTTATAAAATGGTTTTTGTGAAGTCATGACATTTTTTGAAGTCAACAAAATTGAAAACAACGAATTTATAAACAAGCTTACAATATTTTAATTAATAAAATAAAATGATAAAATATCTACAAATATGATAAAATTAATATATAGTTGAAATATCCATGTCTCCAGAATTATAATGTTAATAACATCAAAATCATTGATTGAATTTGTAATGGATAAAAAAAATATCAATTTAAACCAAATGAACATTCAACAACACGAGAAATCAAACAAAGTCGCAATAAGAAGACAAACAAAACAATGTCGCGCTCAAGCGACGAAATCTTAAACAAAAATGAAAAGAAAACTAAATACACGAAAACCATTTATTTATATAAAATGAGGTGTGAAGAAATACAAGATGACTATTTTAGAGGGGTGATTTTGAGACAAAAAAATAACCATAAACCATTCATAATTGAAAAAGAAGAGAAGCGTAAAGAATTAGAAGATGACCACTAGTTTTTAGAAGAGGTGTAAATTTTTTACTTTTTGAAATGCATCCTTAGAAAGTACTACCTTCGGTTCTAAATAAAAGAAACATTTGAGTTAACAAAAATTGATATATTTAATTAATTCAAATTTTAGAATAAATATATCAATTTTTATTAACTCGACTATTTATTTTATTGAAGAGATAGTAGTTTCTTTGCTAATGACCCAATTGACCGGTTGGTTTGGTTTGAGTTTTAAATTACGCCCAACTTATATTTAGGCTTTTTCTAAACATTCCATTAATAAGGACTTAATCTCTATTGCGCTAACCTGATTAGGTTTTGGATAGTCCACATAATAGTTTACATAACAGTTTAGTTTTAAGGTAGGAACGAAGTCGCAACTTAGTTTTGCTAATTGGTCTTGTAATCCATTTGGTTGTATTGATTTTGACTAACCTTTTATTTTTGTAAGGAATTAGAGTACCCCTTCCCCTTTTAATATAATAAAAAAATATAACATGCCTTACAAATTAAAAAATAGTGGAGGTTGAATCTGTCTCATATCTTTATGGTAAAAAAATAATTTGGAAGTTAAGTAAACTATAAATATTTTTTAAATAAATTGAGTGAGAGATAAAACGTAATGTGATGATTCATATCATATTATTCATTCAAATTTTTAAGCATATCAAATATATAGTAAATATAGACTTAAAACACTCTCCAACTCCTAAACCTTTTAAAAAAATCTTAACTTGTACCCTAATTAAAGAGTTGATGAGACTAACTTTATGATATGAGCAAGATTGAATAGCTTGCATTATGTATAAGACCTTGATGGATATTGAATCAAGTTACTTAATTATCTTCTTATAAGTTTCCAAAAGCATAGGGAACATAAGAGAACCAAAAATCAACTTAACTAACCCTGTTTGGTGATTAAAGGGAAAAGGAATGACTATACTGGACTCAGTGCAACATGCTTTGGGCTTGATAAATGTCAAAAGGTGTTGTCATTCACATTGTCGGGATCATGTTTCTTACATTCTCACCCTTATAAATATGCAACCCTAGCTGGTTATTATTTTCACCACATCACTTATCTATAGTCTAAAATCTCATTCTTTGATTTCTCAAGTTTACTTAACAATTGATTTGACAATTATATATACTTTGTATTTGTAAAGAAATCATGTTGTCTAGGAAGGCTAGTGAGGATTCTCATGGGCAAGACTCTTCTTACTTCCTAGGATGGCAAGAGTACGAGAAAAATCCCTATCACCTAATTCATAATCCTACCGGAATCATTCAGATGGGACTTGCGGAGAATCAGGTTTAATTAATTAAATAATTAGCTTTTTTTTACTAACATAAATATAAAAGCTACGTTTTTAAGTGATCATGATTACTAACTATTCTTTTTTAGTCATCATATCAATGGTGCAAATTATTTATCGACTGTGCTGATAATTAATCTTTATAGAGGAATTTGACTAGAAAGATTTGTTTGATTAAGAGATGAAGTTTATATTTTCTATATCTAATTTTTTTTGTCACTACTAATTTAACTTTTTTTTAGTTAGTAATTATTTATAGCCCCTAAGCATTACCTTAAAATAAGAAAATACCAATAAAAATTAAAAAAGAAACAAGAAGTATTTAATTAATATATATGCCACAATTTTTATTCGCAGAGTTATTAAAAGCTTGATCTAGTAAGCAATGGGTAAATTATTTGATCCATAAGAGTGGCTAACTATGTCAACAAAAAAAGTTGCTAGCTATGTCATTTGTCAACCATATATCAAGCCAAGCATAATGTATTGTTATTATTATTTGAAATTTCAATATATAGCTATATCCTATATATACATGTGACCAACCAAATTGCTGACATCTTTAATTTGCAGCTTTCGTTTGAACAACTTGAATCATGGCTCCAAAGAAATCATGATATAGTGGCAATGAAAAAAGATGGGATATCCGTATTTAAAGAACTCGCTCTATTTCAGGATTACCACGGTTTACCTGCTTTAAAAAATGTAAGACATACTTTAAGGATAATAATTTTAATTATTTCAATATGTTTGTATAGGCTATATATAAGCAAAATTGTCGTACATGTGTTGCTATCATTTTACGTGCTTGGAGTGAAATAAATACCTTAATTAGTTTTGTTGACATTGCATGCATGCAAAGTTAAGCAAAATAAATTCTTAAGAAAATAAATTCTTCAGTAAAATGAATTTTTAAATATTCAATTTGTTCTAAGGAGACCAAAATTAAAAAGCCGACCAACGAGAAAGGTTAAAATCACATTTTTTAACACATATTAAAATTTATATGAGTCCCACAAAATTGTATATGGCTCATTTAAATTTGTTAGAATCCCACAAAATTATATATGTCTCATTTAATTTTTTTATAATAATCCATACAAAATTTAATCAACTACATGGCAAGAGTAGGGGGGGCTCTTTATTTATGTAGTATGTTATTGTTTGCAACTTTCTTTGGTAAAACTGCACAATTAATCTAAAGATTAATTTAAAGTTTCAAACAAATTATTTATTGTTTTTTTATATCAAATTAATCTCTTTTTTTTATGTCAAATTAATTCTTTATGTTTGAAAATATCAATAATATTAAAGCAAACTTCATTTTACATAGCAAAAGTATTAATCATTAAGATAATATTACACTTTCAATTCATCAAGATAACATCAAAGCTATATCATAATTACAATATCTAATTTATCAAAATTAATGTGATATTTTTTAGTTTTTATATTGAAATTGTGACCTCATTGATATCAACGGAGCAAAGACATTGGTCTATTAGGGGCCAATGCCCCCTCCAGTTTTTTGAAATTCATGACATACTAGTATATATTATAGTTATAGGTAAGTAATAAAAGTTATAATCTTTTAGATAAGAGATGCTAATGTGAAATGACATATATTGCAACTTATTTAGTATGTTAGCTTTTTCTATTTTAACTCTAAATGTAATTTTGTAATGAAAAAGTGATTTCACATTATGTTTGGATTTTCTTAAAAATTAATTTTAAAAAAAAATTTCCTAACCATTTTGCCACTAACCGCAAAATAAATTAATTGCAAAATTCACATTATAAAATATATACTCTATTTATTAAATACACATTTAAAATTACATTTGATTGTATAACTTAAACAAATTTCATTTTATAAAATGAAAAAAAAAAAATCCAACGTCTATAAAATAAAATAAAGTTTACCCAAAAGCTAATTTGCAAAGGTAATCTAAATATATACTTAAATTTTCGGTTGATGTGAATTGAGAGCTTGCCAAATTTTTTTAAGTATTTTTTTATTAATAAATAATTTTTTAGTAGCAATAAAATAATAAAAAAAAGCTATGATTAAGAATAACTCATTATTTTATTGGGAAAAGAATAATAATTAATTGATATGTAGAGAATAATTAATAGACCAATGCTAAAAAACTCTTTTAAACATTAACGACGATTCAGACGCTCATCAGAAAGTACTCCCTTCTTCGTCTCATTATTATAATATAAAAGTAAAAATAGGTAAAAGAAAATAGATATATGTGCTCTAAATTTTAGATTATATGCATTTATTTTTGTTGATTTATTTTTGTTTATATATGATATAAAAATAGTATAAATTAATAATTTTTTTTATTTTTACGATTGAAATAATAATTCAATTGATGACAGTTTAATAAAATAAAAAACCAATATCTCTTTAAAACTAAAAAATAAATCAACCGTAAAAACAAAAATAAATCAACCGTAAAAATAAAAATAAATCGTTAAATTTCAAGTGACTTATAACTACTTGTCCACAATGGACCATCCATCAGGTGGATAAATCTATTAAATATTGTTGGTCACCCTAACCGAAAGAAAATGAAAAACTAACAAGTGACGTTCTTACGGTTTTTGCAATAAAATAAAAATTAGTGTTGGTATTCGTGCCATATACCCGATTGAATACAATTATTAACAATTATTATTTTGGTTGCTATTGAAACAAAATTAAAACTAATATATAGAATTAAATAAATTTTTAGTTTTTATAAAATTTTGTTGTTGATCTTTGTAAAAAATTCATATTTTTTTAATAAGTGAATATATTAATTGATTTCTGAAATTATAAAAATAGATTAAATTTTATGTGACATTTTTAGACCACCAAAATAATGTTCAAAATACATTTTTTATTCTAGCATTAACCGAGATGTTCCAATGTAGATAAAAAAAAAAATCCAAGAAGAAATTCATTACGGTAGTTTTTCTTTTGTTTTGTTTTTAGGGACTGGTGGAGTTTATGGAAAAAATAAGAGGAAATAAAATAAAATTTGATGCAGAGAATATTGTCCTCACAGCTGGTGCAACTTCAGCAAATGAGACTCTCATGTTTTGTCTTGCTGATCCAGGGGATGCTTTCATTCTTCCCACACCTTATTATCCTGGGTATAATATTATCACTTCTTAGTATTATTTTTTACCACCTTATTATCCTGGATATAATATTATCACTTCTTAGTATTATTTTTTATCTCGTTAATAAATCGTTATATCATTAAAAAATTTTAATTTAAATTATAAATATTTTAAAGTTATACATATGAATAGTTATTAGTTTTTTTTTTTACTTTGATAATACGTTAAAATTAATCTTTTATATATGTTAATTTTTAGCTGCATGTAGTAGTAAAAATTCAACCTTTATATATATATATATTGTTGGAGAGTTCAAGAAAGTAGAAACAATTATGAACCAAAATATTTCAAGATAAATTGTTTTTGAATATATCGGACTTAACCTTTCACACCTTCGTTAATGTATATTAATGTATATAACACGAATTTTCGAAAAATTCAAACCTATAAAAGACAATGGGTTGGTCTATGTTTTTTTAATAAAGTTCCAATTTTTCAACTAATTGATTTGTTAACCGATTTATGCTTATATTTTATAATTTTTCAACACAATTGTAAGTTGATAACGCTTATGTTTTTCAATTAATAAAATTGATAGGTTTGACAGAGATATTAAATGGAGAACAGGGGTAGAAATTGTTCCAATGCACTGCTCAAGTTCAAATGGTTTTAGAATCACTTCCTGTGCTTTAAAAGAAGCCTATGAACAAGCACAAAAGCTAAACCTCAAGATCAAAGGAGTACTAATAACAAACCCTTCAAACCCACTAGGCATAACCATGACAAAAACAGAACTCAACATTCTAGTTAACTTTGCAATTGAAAAAAACATTCATATAATAAGCGACGAAATTTTCTCGGGTACGGTCTTCGACTCACCAAAATTCATAAGCATCATGGAAGTTATAAACAATAGAAATGTCGACATTTTGAATCGTATTCACATAATTTATAGTCTCTCTAAAGACATTGGCATTCCTGGTTTTCGTGTAGGAATGATTTATTCCAATAACAAAAAAGTTGTATCTGCTGCAACTAAAATGTCAAGTTTTGGACTTATTTCATCACAAACTCAATATTTACTTGCGAAATTACTTGAGGATAAAAATTTCATTTTGAAGTATATGGAACAGAATGAGAAGAGGTTGAAGAGAAGGAAAGAAATGCTTGTGAGTGGTTTGAGAAATGCCGGAATTCAATGTCTGAAGAGTAATGCCGGGTTATTTTGTTGGGTTGATATGAGACATTTGTTGAGTTCTAAAACTTTTGAAGCAGAGAAAGAGCTTTGGAAAATGATTGTTTATCGTGTTGGTTTGAATATATCTCCTGGTTCTTCTTGTCATTGCTCTGAACCGGGTTGGTTTAGGATTTGCTTTGCTAATATGTCTCAAGAAACTTTGCAACTTTCCATGCGAAGGATTAAGGCTTTTACAGATTCTAACTCAACCTTCTTTTCTGCTAAACAACAGTATATTACTGATATAAATCATTATTGTAACACTAGGTCAAATAAAATTACTAATTGGGTTTTTCTTTTGTCATCAAAGGAAGAAAAGTGTGCAGTAACTACAAACACGTTTGAAATGTTAATGCATTCGTAGTTTTTTTGTACACTTTCTGTCATTAATGTTATTTTTAGGTTAACTATTTGTGGTTAACTCAAGTATAATTAGTTAAATACTGATAGATGTTATTGTATATATATTAGAATTAGATCTAAGGGTTTTATTATATATTTAATTGTAATGTGTTTATGTAATTGTATGTTAGTGGAAAACTAATGTAGCTTTTGTGTGTGTGTATATTAGTGTTTTTGCAAAATTAAAACAAATCTACTGTTTCTCTTTATTTAATCTCTCTTGCCTCCAGAACCCAATTAAAGGCAAAATTGAATATACATTCACCAGAAAATTTTACGGACATTGAAATTAAATTAAAATGTTAAAATTTTATAGAAAATAAAAATATATTTAATCTAAAAAATAATGTTAGCATTTCCACAAATATATTGTTATTTCAAATTTTTAATTGTAAGATTTTTTTTTCAAATTAAAAGAGTAAAATATTATATAGAATCAATGTGTGTCATATCTAATATTGATTAAATATTTAATAGAACCAATGATATCATATATATATATATATATATATATATATATATATATATATATTATAATAAATATTTATATATAAAGACTAAGAATTTGATAATTTACTCATTGATCGATATCCTTTAGTTTAATAGACTAAATTTTGTAGAAGGAAAAAAATACTAATAATCCATTGAAATTGTTATTTGAGGTTGGCCACGTGGAGAATCCGTTACTCCCGCTATTTTTGTGTTGGTTGTGTTGCAAGTAAGAAAGAAAGAAAGAAAACAATGTGTAAAGAATTTGAGACCCATTTTCCATTTCATGCGAATTCATTTCAATTTCACAAGTTTAATAATAAACACAAGAAAAACGCAAAACTGCTGGGGTTTCTAATTTTCTCTAATTTCCCTCAAATCTCTCTCTTCATAAAACTTCATAAAACCTTCTTCTGAATTCCGTTCGTTCGTTCCACATTTTGATTCATTTTTCCACCGCTATTTCCCTCATTTCTTTTCATCCAACAATTTGTTCATTCATCATAGATGTGCAGGTACTTCTTTAATTTCTATTTTGAATATTGCCATGTTTCTGTTTGTTAAAATAACCAACATTAAACAATTGTATGAATGAATATATATATATATATATATATATATATATATATATATATATATATATATATATATATATATATATATATATATATATATAATTATTTTATATTTGAATAAAGTGATGGAGACACTAATTGTGAAATTGTTAATTATTTCAGGGGATTAATATGATTTTAATGCATTGTGTTATTGTTATTGGGTAATGAGAGGTGTCAAGTTTTCCAATATAGTGGGCAGAGATGAACATTGCTGCTCTTTTAACTTCTGCTGGAATTAATATTGCTGTGTGTGTGGTACTCTTTTCACTCTATTCAATATTAAGAAAACAACCCAGCAATTTTAATGTTTACTTTGGAAGAAAACTAGCCACTCGTTGTTCTAAAAACGTTGATCTTTGTTTGGAAAGATTTGTTCCATCTCCTACATGGGTAATGAAAGCATGGGATACTTCTCAAGACGAAATTCTTACTATTGGGGGTTTGGATGCTGTGGTTTTTAGCAGGATGCTTGCCTTCAGGTTCTTCAATCCTTCTTAAATTTAACTTTTTTGAAACTGCATGCCTTTGTGAATGTACCGTACAAGCTCCCATATTGTTACTGGTATGGCCAAATTAATTTGTAGATCTTGACATTTAATATGACAAACATGTGGCATATTATATGTGCATTAATAACTGGATTTGAGATTTATTTGTGGTCAGAGAACTAGAAGTGACATTGTTGTTGACTATATATGATGCTTAATTGATATAGTTAACCCAGTTAAGTCATCAAGTATCTAAAATAGTTTTTTGGTGATGCTAAACCCAAGTTTGTGATGGGTTCTTCGTGGAGTTTTATCACCTTTTTCATTTCAATATAGTAAATTTGCCCAACTTATTTTATGTGTTTGCTTTCAGCACCATGTATATCAACAAAATGAAACCCAATTGTTAATCACAAATTTCATAGCACATTAAATAACAAAAGCTAAGTATAAATGGGTTTTTGTTGTCCATTTTGTGATTTTACTAACTATTGTTGTTGTTGTTATTTTTTTTTTTTAGTATCCAAGTATTCT
This sequence comes from Cicer cuneatum, assembly GCA_037974295.1. Classification (NCBI taxonomy): domain Eukaryota; kingdom Viridiplantae; phylum Streptophyta; class Magnoliopsida; order Fabales; family Fabaceae; genus Cicer; species Cicer cuneatum. Next base: position 74,101,503 of record JBBPBO010000004.1, read on the forward strand.
CTGTTGCTGCCATCATCTGCACAATTCTAGTGCTTCCAGTGAATTACTATGGTCACAACAGGATACATAAAGAGATACCTTTTGAGTCACTGGAAGTATTTACCATTGAGAACGTCAAAGCAGGATCCAGATGGTATGAGCAATGTCTTATTTTTTCCGATAGAAGTGTTCATCATGTGAGTGTAGTTCAAATAGCCAATAATGTGCAGAGGCTAAGAAAATAATAAACAAACAATAGAATATATAAACAAGCTTCTGATGTTTCATAGTAAAGAATTAATAACTAAAATAAGTATTTGGATCTGCCTGATCTGTAGGATTGTGGCTGAGAAATCTAGTCCTTTTTTTTATAGAAAAACTTCTTAGTGTTTTTTGTTGACCTTTCCCCTAACAACAACTTGAATTGCTCTGTGATTGATCCCCTTTCCTTGTTATTTTTATCAGCAGTCAATTTCATATGTTAATGCATTAATTGGCAATTCAAGAATACTCGTACAAACTTGTTACTTATAGCTTTGCTTTTATTCTTTTCCTTGATGTTAGGCTTTGGGCTCATTGTGTTGCATTATACATCATAACTTTGACAGCCTGTTCTCTTCTTTACTCTGTAAGTATCTAACCTTACCTGTCTTCATTGAGTGATCTAACAAGTTTTTTTTTTCCCCCTATGTTTAAATACGACTAATCAAGTGGCAATAATGTCCAGGAATATAGGAACATTTCTGATTTGCGGCTAGTACATATCACTGGATTGCCTCCAAAACCAAGTCATTTTACAATTCTTGTCCGAGGAATACCTTGGTCTTCCGAGGAATCGTACTGTGAAGCAGTGAAAAAGTTTTTCACATATTACCATGCATCAACATATTTGTCACACCAAATAGTGTATAAGTCTGGTTCTGTTCAGAAATTGAAGGTCTGCCTCTTATCTTTGAATACTTTTTTATGTATATTGATATTACAATGCACTTCTGTTTTTTCTATTCAAAATTATTTGCGTAGTTTTTGTCGCCCCCTTTGTTTACGTCACATTTAGTATTGTCATTAATAGTTAATGTGCATGTATGTAGTAGATAGTTGAAGAGCATTATTTGGTTCAAGGTAGAGTAACTTATTATGAAACAAGTGTCTGCATATATCTCTTCATTCTCTTGGATGAGTATTGATTGGGTTTCATTTGTCTCATATGTATAGAATTTATATTTATAATTCTTAATATCTATGGTGTTCCCTAGTAGAGGTTTGGACTTATAAATGATTTAAAAAGTACCCGTAGAAATTCCTGACTTCTTTTATGATCTTTGGGGTTGTCATTCGTGATCTTTATTCTTTAGAGCCTTATTTTAATAAATTCTAGCATTCTTCTCCTTGTTCACATAACTGCTGTTTAAACTTTTTTTCTTTTAATCTTCTTCCTCTAGGATGATGCAGAATACATATGTAAGATGCTCGGTGATGGTTTGGAACAGAGCTGTAAGCCAAGCATGATGCCATGTTACTTTTGTGGAGGAACCAATAATTTTAAGATTATCTCTAATGAAATAGATAGTATACATGCGCGAACAGGATACAGTGACATACATATAGATTCAAGAAAAAAGGTCAATTTTCTGGCTGAGTTGATTTATATATCATTATGATTTATGACATAATTTGCAAACATATTTCATTTGATAATTTGGCGAACTACAATGTTATGAATTTTAATGTGATTTGGAATCGATATATTGGGAACCTCTTTCAATTATACCCTAATTTTGGTCACTTATGTCAGTTAATTATTTTATCTTCTACTACATTGTTTGATCTTTTCCCAATTTAAACTAGGGAAGTGACATTAAACTGTTTCTAATAAAAGTATATACAATCAAATCTTATGCAATTAACTATTATGCTCAAGTTTGGGTCTCTGTTGCAGGAATGCGCATCTGCTTTTGTGTTCTTTAAAAGTCGGTATGCTGCCCTTATGGCTGCCCGAAATCTTCAAGCATCAAATCCTATGTTATGGGTCACAGATCAAGCTCCTGAACCATGTGATGTTTACTGGTCCAACCTTTGCATACCATACAAGCAACTTTGGATTCGTAAGATAGTTACATGTGTGGCTTCTATCACCTTTGTGCTTGTCTTCCTCATCCCTGTCACATTTGCACAAGGCTTGACTCAACTAGATAAGCTTGAGAAAATGTTTCCTTTCTTGACAGATATACTAAAAAAGTAAGATGTTGCACACACAAGGGTCAAACATTATTTTCTTTCGTATTTTTGGTCTTGCTCATTTTTTGGGCAACACATATAGATCATTTTTTAAATCTTTACATGGGCTTGGTCTATGTCTTCCATGCATTTTACTTTTCTTTATTTTAATAAAATTATGGTGCGCTGCAGAAGATTGTTAGTACCTGAGGTGGCAACAGTTGAGACTCCTTACATTATTGTAATGCCTTTGAAAAGATAAAAATATACACGGCATTGATTTCTGTTACAGTTTTTGTTGCAATTATACATGTTAAATTAAATGTGGAATTTCATTTTAGTAAACCCCGAGCAAAGCAACAAATATACATTATATCAGTAGTCGATTCAGAATTTTCTATGGTCCATGATTATTCATGCATGGCATTGGCTTGTGGAGTTTTATGTAGGAGTTTCTAATTTTAATTTGTTTTGAGTTCATTGTAAAGTAAAACAATATTCTTTTCCAGGCAATTTATGATTCAGCTGGTGACTGGTTACTTGCCAAGTGTTATTTTGGTTTTATTTTTAATTGGTGTTCCACCAGTGATGATGCTACTTTCTGCAGTGGAGGGGCCAATTTCCCGTAGTGGTAGGAAGAAAAGTGCATGCTGCAAAGTTTTGTATTTCACTATTTGGAATGTGTTTTTTGTCAATGTTTTTGCTGGGTCAGTTATTAGTCAGCTCTCAGTGTTTACTAGTATAACAGAACTACCTGCCCAGCTTGCCAAGGCAGTCCCAGCACAGGTGATGTACTCGTGTTCCTTGATGACAAAAAAGCAAATTCAGAAATTCTTGATGTAAATTATGTACCCTTTGTATGAACTTACAATGACAAGATTTGAGGGCCACTGAATTGTTGTTCCCTTCAACCTTTTTAAAACAAACTAATTAATATGTCGCTCTTCTATGATTCGCTATTAATTGTAGTATTGTGGTTTTTTTCATTGCGTACAGGCTACTTTCTTCACAACATATGTTTTATCATCTGGTTGGGCAAGTCTAGCTTTTGAGATTATACAACCGTTTCCTCTTTTCTGCAACCTTTTCCAAAGATTAGTACTCTGCTCCGGGGAAGATTCCTTCAATGGCACTGTAACTTTTCCGTACCATACAGAAGTTCCAAGGATCTTACTATTTGGATTTCTCGGGTTCATTTGTTCTATTCTGGCACCCCTGATACTGCCCTTCTTATTGTTCTACTTCTTCCTTGCATACCTCGTTTACCGAAACCAGGTTGGTATTTCTACCATGTTTTCCAGTCTTTTTGTTCACCACGAAGTTGATTATGCTTAGTTCTTCTATTTAGGAACATGTCTACTAGTTGATCATTTGAATTTATGAAGCTAATGATAATATCTCCAATAAAGATTTTTGCTGTAGTAAAATTAAAATCTATCACAATGTGTGGTCCTTTTGTGGAATACAAGATTTTGAATTGATATGTAAGATAGTTTATTTGTCACAGATGAGTGTCATGTATGTGATGTTCCAAATGTAGTTTATTAAGCAACCATTTGAGTCTTAAGTTTACATGTACTTGAGGCCAAGATTAGATATGATGCTTTTATTCTTGATCTTGCCACATCATTTTTTGTCTTGCTTCTTTGAGAGATCAAATTATCACTGGTGAAAATGTAATACCTAGAAGTGAATCTCATGTTAACTTGTGCATCGGAATATCTCATAAGTTGAATCTGACATTTGTCTTCGTATAAGAAACTTTTTGCTGGATATTTTTAACATTAGAAACGCTGCACTGCTTGATTGACCGTATGTAGAATTTGATTATTTGGTTGCTATATGGAAGTTTCTGCATTTAAACCTACAAAGTGCAGATAATTTAAAAGAGAGTGACATAAAATAAATAAACTGATGAAGTGATGAACACCTATATCTATGCAACAAAATTGATCGTCTTTAGTTGTTTCTAGTGCAATACTATATTTTTATGACATCGAACTAATTATTACTTGAATGTTTACTTATTTATCTTGACAAAAAAGGCTTCCATTTAACACCATCCTTGGCAGATTCTCAATGTGTATATTACAAAATATGATGGTGGAGGACATTTATGGCCTATTGTCTTCAACACAACAGTCTTTTCATTGCTTGTGGCTCAAATTATTGCACTTGGAGTGTTTGGACTAAAACGCTCAACAGTTGCATCTGGATTTACCATTCCATTGCTGATTGGTACCGTTCTATTTAACCAATATTGTAGGCAACGATTTCTCCCAGTATTTAAGAACAATGCAGCACAGGTGCAGTCTCTTGCTCTCACTATTTCACCCTCCAGTCCCTTTTTTCTCATCTCCCATTTAAAACTAATAGACTTTTTTGTTATAGGTTCTTATTGACATGGATCACAGAGATGAGCATTGTAAAAGGATGGAGGAGATCTATGATCAATTGCATTCAGCTTACTGCCAATTCAATACTACTTCTAGTCAAACTGATTGTTTCAGTTACGAAGGGGATAGAGAGCGCGTTCAGAGTCTTCAGACTCCAGAAGATATGGAGACAGGTTTGCATCTATCCAATGGTGGGACTTTTACTTTTCTGTCTGAAATTAAAGGTATGATTGATAAATTGACTATGTTTTTTCAGGCAAGGAAATCATCCAACAAGAATTATCATGGCCAGTTCATCGGTAGTTTGAGTTTGTAGAAATCAGTGTTAGGCTTGTAGATGTTATTAGAATCATGGTGATTGCTATAAATGGGGTTGTGCGCATGTATGCACATTTAGATAATCACAATTCAAATACCTGCACAAAAAATAGGACTTCCTTCTCTTCCCGTGATGTTCAGTTGCACGACAAAGTGGATATTTTTGTAATTATACTGTATTCTATGTAATTGTAAATATTCATGATGATAAGAAGACAATACATATGCTATTTTTCTACCAAGTCATACAGATTTATATGCATTATAATTTAGAGATAGATGTTTTTTCGGTTGTATGATAAATTGTCAATATTAGGTATTGTAACCAAAACGAAATTCTGCACAAACATGTCAGGAAAGGAGAGTTAAATGCGACTTTTATCCGATTTCTTGTGAGTTACTTAGTTTTACAATGTCATTTATTGATAACTTTTTTATGAATAATAAATAAAAAATTGACTCAATGTTATATAATCAATTTTGAAAAGCAATTAAAAGTGACATCAATATTGCATATCTTTTAAATCTTCTCTTTAATTATTTATTTTCTAAACAAAATATAGTTTATAAAGATTAGATTGTAAAGGTATCAATGATAATACATGAATCTTTCAGAGATCGAATTCCAGGAGACTTTAAAGTTGGACCTGCATCCACCACTAATTTAAAGTCACATTCTATTTAAGTTATAAGAAAAAAAAACAAATTAGTCATAGTCATTTAGTTTTTTTTTTTTACATTCTCTTATTTCCTTTGCACATCTGTTTTCATTTTTCTTTTAATATTAAGTTTGTCTTTTATATTTACAAATAATTATATTGTTGATCGTTGTTTCAATTCGACAAAATTGAAATTCAAAATTCTCCTCTTTTTTTTAACTAAAGTATGTATTAGAATTGGTGGACAAACATATTTCTCCATTGTATGGTTCTAAAATGCTTTAATAAAGATCACTTCAAGAAGTATTGATATCATCTCAACAATAGTTTTTGTGACATGCAATAGAGACATCCAATATAATTAATGATTTGAATAAATTTAAATTAATCGGTGAGTATTCAACTATTCAATCATGGATGCGATTTTGAATAAAACATAAAGAGTTAAACAACATATACATTCCACGTAGCATCTTTCATTTGCTAAATGTAGGTCCTACTTGGATTAATTAATGCATGACTGGGGATCCAAGGTGGATGTACCTTGACATCGACATGTGTGGCATTTCTGTCTTCTTCCTCTCTTTTTCAAAGGATAGTTAGTAAGTAGATAATGCCCAACACATGATGCTAAGAGAAGAGCATTACATTAATGTAAATCAAATAAATAACAAAGTTGACAAATATAGTAAATTTAGCATATACACATGATCTTTTCTTTGAAATATTGTACCCATGTTTAGAATAACCAACAACGCTATTTTGGTCATATTTCCCAGACAATAGCATGAAAAAAATTCAAGCATGTATAACAACAACAGTTTATCTTACAAATTATATTTCTTTGAAGCCATTTTGATGACAAAATAATTTAATCTATGTAAACACCTAATCAAATTCAACAACCCACCCTTTCTTATCTTCAACAGTACCCGTCTGTAATCCTAAAATAGTATTGTTCAACTCTTGACAAATACTTCCAGAACCTGTTTTATAGTCGACCCTGCATATATATAAACAATATTTCAAGAAAAATTGGGTTCATATATGATGCTTTTATAACCGTTCCATAAAAGTACAATTCAAAGAAATAGTAATTAAGATTGATAATATATCTGTATAGAAATTTTAAGTTAGTTAATATATATGACCAAAGAAAAAAATTCAACTTATGTTTGTGTACCTGACATGTATTACATTCCTATAACTTACTATCTTTTTGGCATTCATTGTATCTAAATCCATTATGTTAATGATAGAAATCGGTACCAAATAGAATTACTTGATGGGTTCCCAAGAAATTCGAGAGTCTTGGGTCTCTCTCTTCCAAGAATTCAAGAGCTTGGTCTCTCCCAACTAATATTCAATTTCTAAATAATTGCTACATTTCTATCCGTTTTCCTATTTATACAATAATACCTATTAACATAACTGCTATCTAATATTATTATTATCTAATATTAATATTATTATAATAATAATAATAATAATAATAATATAATAACTACCTATAAACATAACTGCTATCTAATATTATAATAATAATATAATAACAATACTAATAAAAGGTCTAACAGCTACCTTCTATTCTGATATGTGATACTCCCTACAGGAGCAACACCAACGGCAGTTCCCGTACAGAAAACTTCATCAGCCTCAATCAGTTCTTCCACAGCAACATATCGCTCTTCCACCTGAACCGATAAAGTCTAAATCAATAAACACACTTGAAAGAGAAAAATAATGCATAGACAACAACATATCAATGGAGTATCAAATTTGGTTAACCAAAAATTGATACGACAGTGTTGCGAAAAAATGGGCTATAATGTTATAACTTTTCTAATAATTCTTGTGGACTACAATCAGTGGTGGTTTCCTTCTTCGAAAACAAACTATTGTTATTATTGAATTGATGATGCTTAAGCCCGTTAATATCGTGAACAATTTTCAATGGGCTTTTGGCACCTTATTATAGCTCGAGTGGACAGCAATGTACGGCATACTTCAGATAGAAACAAGAAAACAACAAAATGCATAATATTATTATGTCCAATAATCATATAGTAGCCAAAAAGATATAACAATACCTGATAACCGAGATCACTGGCAAGTTCAATGACACTTTTTCTAGTGATGCCAGAAAGTATGGTTCCATTGATAGCAGGGGTTGAAATTATTTTTCCCTAAGAAATTGAAACCCAATTTAGATTGACCAGTTGCAAGCGAATATAGTTGATTATATCAGAACTTGTTGTACATTTTTCTTTTCGTGACTAATACCATATCAAGTATTGCAACAAACATATGAAAACAACACACCATACCTATCTTTATAACCAAAATGAAAAGAGAAATGATTTGAATAATACCTTAGTAATAAAAATGTTACAAGAAGAGACTTCCTCCAAATTTTTCTTGTTGACTGAATCAAGGTATAACACATCTGAAAATCCTCTGCTCTTGGCTCTACTTTGTGCCATCAAGACCTACATGTCAAAACAAATAGTATTATTATGTTATTAAGTATTTAAGCATAAAACATAAGAATTTCATTTGAAATTGATACCGGTGCATAATTGGAAATGGTTTTAACGCTTCCAGTTCCACGAGTAGAAGCACGGTCAAAATCCTCTTCGACGTACAAATTAAGCGGTGCGGAACCCTCCTTGAAATAGTTACGAACAGGGGAAGCGTATATGAGAAATGTGTATTCAGGTGAAGGGGCCAAACCAAGAACGGGACCAGTTCCTATAAGAAGAGGCCTAAGATACAAGGATCCTTTACCCGGTGGAGGAACCTGATTGCAATAATGAGTTCAATTATTGTATAGTTAATTTAATTAAAAAATAGGAAGTTAGATAATAGGAGATACCCATCGTTTATTTGCGAGAGCAGTTCGCTTGAGAGCATCAACAAAATGATCAATGGAAGGGGCTATCATGCACATTCTTTCTGCCCCAATCTTCATGCGAATTGCATTTTGTTCCGGACGAAATAGAAGCAGCTGCCCGTTTTCCTTTCTGTACGCTTTGGTTCCTTCGAATAATCCCTATATTTTAATTTTTAGTATTTAAATGTATTAATTAATTTTTAAAAATCTATATTTATTAATTCATTATCAAAAGAAATATAAAAACATATTTTAATTTAAAAAAAAAATCAATGCTTATTTCATCAAAAAAATATATGTTTATTGAATTTTTTTTATTTTGACAAGACTAAATATTTATTTCTCAAAACATTTTACCTAAATAGTTAAGAAATCCAAATATTTATTATATCACACTATTTGTTTATTGAATGTATGTCCTTGGACAAAGCAACGGTTTCTAAATTTTCTTTTCTAGAATGAATAATTTTTAAACTCGAAGCTATCTTTATCATAATTTTGGAGTGCTATCTTCTTCTTTTTATGTCAACATTTTGAGTGTTATCTTGAGATCTTTAATTGAGTCATGTTTGTATTTAATTTATCTACAGCTGTAGTGTACAGATTTCAAAGAAGATACCAACAAACATAAAAGAAAAAGATTGACGTCAGTCACCATACATACCTGGCCATAATTTAGGACCCCAGCTGATGGGCTGAGTTCAATGTTTCCATACCTATTGAGCTGTCCATGTCCAAAATTTTGGCCCGTCGAGCATTTAGTTACGTACATGTAATCGGTTGGCATGAGTCCAAAACCAAGGTTGTCCCAATCCACATTAGCATACTCATCAAGATCACTAGATTTTTAGAGAGAATAACAATGAGTCACTTAATCCATATTAAATTTCCCCGTATATTCGAATCAAATTAATGTACTTGATTTAAAATTTAAACTAAAATATATCAACTTTTCAATTGTTTTTTTATGGTGAGGTGTATACTTCATAAATCATGTGTGATTTCAAGTAAGTATTAAGTTACCTGTAAGTTGAGTTCGGAATTTGAAGAGATGAGGACTGAGATGTATAGCTACTGTAAGCCCCTATCTGCTATGATACAATTTTATGTTAAGAGCACATAATTAAATGAATGCTTCAATCAGCTCCACAATAATACACAGGTTTTTCAATCTTCCTCTCTAAATATTTTATTTTATAATTGGATGGTAGGTGCAACATCCAATTTATTTTCACTTTTAAACCTCCAGATAAATTCATTTTTTTATAATAGTAGATTTATAAGTTAGTATTAGAGGCTAACTTAACTAATTTACTCTCTTAACTTTTTCTCTGCTCCTCTCTTTCTTAATTTCCGTTTATCAAAGAGAGGTAGTTTTGAGCTACGTTTTAATTCGAAATTTTACTCGTTTACATAATTTTTTTATTTTATTTAAAAAAGTGATTTTCCTATAAATTTGATTTTTTTTTTTTGTATTTTTATATGGTCTCAACGTCTAAGTGGTGTTGTATTGTTCGTTGTTTTAACGTACATTGTTTAATTTTTCGTGTCGTTATAGTGTTCGTTATTTAAATTGAAAAATAATTTTCAATCCACCATATTCAGTAAATAATTTGATCATTAATACTACAAATCAAGAAACATGGACGTTCCACTCACTTTGATTTTATTACATTTATAGCAATTTTACTTTTGTTAACTTAAGTGAGAATTGTAAATTTGTTTACATATCCATCCTTTTTAGTTTTAAGACATTGAATTTATATTGTTTTATATGTATTTTATGAATTTGAATAAATAAATATTTTTTTAATTAAAAAAAAAACTTTCTAGGTATTGTAAAAAGAAAAACAAAAATCCTTTTCTTTAAGTGTCCAATAGTGTGAGTTAACACTAAAAGGCTACGAAAGCATGGGTGGCCCATTGTAATTTATTTTATGAAAATTATTATTCGTATGTCCCATGTATTTTCTAATTATATTATTTTTAAATTACTATTATTATCTATTTTATATTTATGATAAATAGAATACATCAATTATTAATAAGTATAATTTTGTAAAATATTCATTCTCTTTATTTTATTTAGGTGTAATTGCAATGTTTATTTTTTTATTTTTATCTATTCACAAAATTGTATCCTTCTATTTTAAATTCAGACAATTTTAGTCCATTCATCAAAATTTTGAATTACAAAAATTATGTGATATGTTTTAAATGATGTGACATATAATCTAATGATATAGAATTATATATTTTTATTAATTATTCATATGTCATTAGTTAAATTGCAAAAATTAATAATTTTTTAAGTTAAAACAGAGGTTTTTATACGGTTTTTTTAATAATTTTATAGGTTTTAATCATTCTATATCATCGTATTATATATCATGTTATTTAAACATGTCACATCGTAATTTTTTAGTTACAAAAGCATAACAAAAGGACCAATACAGTCGAATTTTAAAACAGGATGATTAATTTTGTGAATTGGTGATAATAGAGGGACCGAAACTGCAATTAAAATATTTATTTATTATTTTTCTCAATTTTTGTGAAATAATCAAATGCAACAATTATTTTGGGCGGAAGAAATTTTAAATATATTTTCCAAGGACAAAACCAATTGTATTATGAAAATTAAATATAGTTAACCATTATCAATTATTAATTATTAATATTTTTGCAATTAATCAGTTTTGCTTATAATTGTGTAAGAAGATAGTATCGCTTATTTATTTAAAAAAAAAATAAATTTTAATATTAATTAATACAATTAGTTTTATCATTTAAAAATATATTTAATTATCTATCTGTCTTAAAATGATTGTCACAATTACTCATTTTACTTGTTAGTCTTTTTCAAAAAATATTTATATTTCCTAAATTAACTCTACTTATCATTTAATTTTGCAAGAAAATATTTTGTAAGATATTTTGTCTATGATAGCATTAAATATGATGCAATTAATTAAGTGCAATAAATAAACGAGAGAAAATACTACTTTTACTAAATTATTTTTATTAAGTATTGATACATTATTAATATCATAAATATATAATAAAAGATGTTGCATTAAAACTAATGCAAGTAATATTAATTAAAAGATATAATTAAAAAGAAACATTAAAAATTGAAAAAATTAATTATTTTAATACAAAAAATCTATTTTACAAATCATTTTAAAACAAAAGAAATACTTACATTTGAATTTGAATTTACTTGGATCATTATTTTAGTATTTAATGCATTTATTAATATTGTGGGCTTTTGATTCCGATCAAATAGTTAAAAATAAAGTAGATTTTGATTTTATAAATAAATTAAAGTATATTGTACAGTTATGATGTTCGAGTGCATTAATATAAGAGATTTAAATTGCAGACAATTAGGAACCCTTGTATTTTGGACTTACAATTGTGATTACTTTTTCCAAGGCCGAACAGAGTACCAGACAAGGAATCAGAATCGATGAAACAGAAATACGGTATAATGAAAACTTCAAAGAAACAAAAACACATTAAATTGTTTTGAGGGAAAAAAGTATGCATTTTTAATTACTTAGTCACTTACAAAAATGTTGTGAATGAGAAAATAAAGAAAGTAATTAAACATTGATCACCTTGGATGAAGAAAGATAACCAGGTGGTCGAAGAAGCAATTTCCTTAAACTCGGGACAGTTCTTTGAATCATTTTGCTCAATGCTTTCTGGTGGTCGTTAAAATCAGAGTACTACTAATATTGTAATTGGGTGGTGAATTTGTGTTTTGGAAATACTATGAAACAAACAAAGTAATTAAAATAGGGAAGGATAAGCAAAGATAAGATATAGCTATTTCCTTGCTACGTATCCATTTTTTACACGATCGCTGTTTTTTTGTTTCTTTCCCTTTTTGGAACACTGCATATGGAAAGGCACAAATACTAGTACCAATTTTATACTAAGAGATTCGGAATTTGGGGCCACTTCCGTAATCCTTTTCAAAAACGAGACTAGCATGTACCATTATTTTTAAATTTAATCATTTAGTTTTAAGGACCAAGCTAATTATATAGTAGGAGAGTTGAGTATATAGAGACTATCCTAGCTAGCTAGTAGTTGTTACTTATAACATACCGTAGATAAGTTAGCATATTAATTAAATTAGCAGTGTTTGGTATAAATAACATACGAGCTACTCTCACATGAAATAAAAATAAAATCACATTTGAAAAATTAACATATTTGATTAAAAATTAAATATAAACTACGCAATGAACTATCTAATTAAAAATTAATCAACTTTTTAAATATTATTTGTGTTTATATTTTATTTAAGAGTAATGATTCATAAATATAGAATGGTATACAATAACATTTTTAGTTAACTGTAAAATTTGTTCAATTAAAATAATAAAAATAAGGGAGAAGAAAATTTTGACTACTTTTTTTGAGATAATTCTTAGACGTTACTTGAAGTTGAAGTTGCGTATGAGGAAGCATTATAAGGTTTTTTTAGCTCAAGAAGTGTTTCAAGTTAGTCAAAAAGTATGTTATAAACTAGTGTAATATGGTTTGTCAACAAATGAATGTACTTTAGTCATTCGAATTGATTTGTTACAATCTAGCTATTTGACCCCAACAAATGAATTATCAACAAATGAATGTACCTTAATTTATTGTCATAAATATAAATGTTTTTATATAAAAGTAAAAATTAAATGATTTTGATAATTTTGATATTAGTACACTTTTTAGTTAATCTTGGTAGTAGGCTTAATATGTCGTTTGTTGGTTTTTTTTTTGGACAAAATATGTTGTTTGTTAATTAATTTCATTTAATTATTATAAAAAAATTATCACGTTTTATAATATTTTCCATTTTATTTTTAACTAGCATTATTTAGCATTTTGTCAGGAAAAGAAAACATTATTAGCATTTTCTTTTAAAAAATAAGAGATAAGGATGTTTGATTTAAAAATTACAAATTGTCCACCTACGAGATAGACGAAAATCATTAATACAAGAAAGCCCATATCGATCTTAGTTGGCAGTCCCTATCCAAAAAGCAGAATTGCCTAATCCACGTCAATCTCAATCCACATCCTTTTTATATTATTTAATATCGGACAAAAATGGCATTATAATTTAATATGACTAATTATTATGTTTTTTTACCAGATTGTTAAATGTTTTATCCTTCATCATGATTAGTATGTACTATATCCATGTTCTAAAATATAGATATATTTTTTCGATAATTTTCTGTCCGTTTTTATATAATTCGTTTTAATATTTTTTTAGGTAGTAATAGATACTTAGATGGAAGACAAGTTAATTTTTATCAAGAAAGGTAAACTTAAAAAATAATAAAAATAATTACTATTAAGCATTTAATCTTGTGATTTAATCAAAGAGTCAGATTTATTGTAGTAATTTTTCTCTTAATTTTTCGATCAAAATGTTTTTAACTGCTATAGTTCTATGGTGTAGTTTTTCTTTGAGTCACATGGATATAATCCAATAACTTTTTTTCAATTTAATTATCCTTATCACACAAGAAAGTCAGTGGTGCCACCTGCCACGATATGTTTTGGGATGAGAAAGCATGTTATCTAAATGGTGGATATTTCGTTGTCCCATTTTTAATTAAATAAGTCATTCTTTTTTTTTTTTAATTACGAGATAATCATTATTGAATTTATTATTGTCTCCTCATAATAAATATCATATTATTTATGACTAAACCAACCAAAAAAAATATTTTTAAAAACAATATCAGTGACTCTTTAGGGTGTTGCCGTCGATATATTGCCGATGTTGGGAAATTTTTTACACAAGCGGAAGTACATTCACGTGAAATAAAAAAATAACAAAAGATAACTTGTTTAGTAAAAAAAAGTTATAAATTTTTCATGGTTTGGCACTTTCTATCTAATTTACAATTTTATAGTAAAATATTTTATTATTTTTCCTTGTCATTTTTAAAAGAACAAAATTGTAAATTTTCTTATACAATTTTAATGTCAAAAAACTATAAATCTTTTCAAATTACAATTTTTGCATGAAAAAATTCCTCTTATACAATTTTTATGTGGAAACAATATAAATATTCTCAATGTTTTTTTAATATCCATTTTTTGAAAATTATTTATCAATATATTAATCTATCATCTTTTTTGATATATTAGAAAATCGTCACTTGCAAAAGAGACTTCTTAAAGGAAGTCTACTTTTGTAATATTGATTTAATGTTGATTTTTTTTTTATATGGAAGTTGTTTTTTGAAAAATGAACTTCATAAATTTATAATTTTTTTTAACTCAATGAAAAAATAATATAATTTTATAATTCATTAAAACTCACTCATAAAAAACAAAAACACAAATTTTAGAAAAGTTGCGATAAAATTAAAGTCGAAGGTGGTCTTTGGTACCACCCTGTCAAGGTTTTCTCACACGTGCGGGATTTTGACGACGTTTTGGTACATTATGAAATTGTTCTTCTTCTTCTTCATCTTTTTGTTCTTGAGAATGTCGATGGAAAAGTGATGCGGAAGAACTACTCCTACCTTGAGTTCAGTTGGATATTTGATTTAATGAATTAGATGCATTCCCAATTTGAATCTGGAAGTTTCGTTGATACATATTATTAAGTAAGAAACTGGATAGCTGACTCAGATGTATTATAATGAGTATTGAACCTGTTATACAATAATTTTTCTTTGCTTGATGCGAATGATAGTCAACAACTTGTTGCAATTGTTGGTTGTCAAAATTAAATTGTTCCCTGGTGTGTGAGAATAAGTATGAAGGGACAGTTAAGTTTCATATGATGTTGGTATAGAGTTGAAAAAATATCATAACGTAGATTTGCATAAACAAATTGACTATAATTAAACATTATTCTACAAAAAAAAGAGAACAAAATGATATATTCTCCATGGTCACTCTCTAAACGTTGAATTTAAATCAAGTTATAATACATGATTTTGATTGTAAAAATTCCAAACGATTTATTTACGTGAAAAACCAATTAGTTGATATTCGTATCAATCCACCCTAATATACACCACAATTTATCCAATACTTTTTTCAGGAACCAATGTCCAACACAACACATGTGGTAGATTGATATATAGTTTTAAAAACAGAATATATTGGTAAATAATTTTAAAAAAAGTGTTATTTAAAAAAAAAACATCTCATGAAATTACAATTTTACACACAAAAAATTATAAATTTCTCAAAAATAGATTAAAGACCTAAAATTGTTATGGTGAAAAAACTTAAAGTAGCTCTTTATAGTTATAATAACTCTCTAATTTATTTTTTCTTTCCGCTGTTTGTTGTGGGACTCGACTGATTACAAACTTTGCCAGAAGCAATCATGTCTCATTAAAAAATGTAGAGAATTGTTGCATGAAATGAGAGAACGAAACATGTCAAATTAGCGAGCGAAGAAGATGATGACAAGCACCTCTTTTCAATCCTCACTCGTGGTCTTGCGCGTGTGGGTGCACGTGCCCATATTTTAAGATGTTCAAATTTCATTTTTTTTTTAAAATTATATATTTAATATTTCCGATATATTAACCTTCTTTTGAAACTTCTGGCATCTCCACATATTTTATATTAATTTATTTCAGAATAAAATTGTTTTCCAAATATCGTATTCTCAAATATTTGGCCTCAAGAATTTGTTATTCTTTATTTTTTGTGGGACATGACATTTATTCCATGCCTAATCAATTTAAGGACTGTTTTTAATTTTATTCCATACCTAATCAATTTGATATTTTATTGTTTTATAATTAATTTAGAATTTATTTTATACGAAGCACCTTCATAAGAATAAGAAGGTTATATAATAAAATGTCAAAATAAAAATGTGAAATTTTTTATTCTCTTTAAAAAATAGTCTACGTTTCTTTTCATATAGAAAAAGCTAAAGGTGATATAAATTTTGATAATATCACTAATTATTATTACCGTAAATGAAAATATTAAATAATACTCGAGAAAAACAAAGAGATGTATATGAATCAAGAAATTAAAATTCAGTTATAAAGAATCTTATATTAAACACTAAATTTGAAAAAAATAAATAAATTATTTATTTAAATTTCTCAGAAATAGAACGACTCTACTTTGATTTTGATTGTAGTGTGAAGAAAGAGTTTTTATATTTTATGAAAATTCCAAAAAAAATAATATGAAAAAGTCAAATTAAAACAGTGTGTTTAAAGTCTAATAATTAAAAAAAAACTACTTTTCAAAATTTTAAAAAGACTATTAAGTATTTTATATGCATTGAAAAATTGAAAATATATTTTATTCAAAATTATCTAAGAACAATGAAAATGCTATTACTTGGTTAAGTAAAAGAAATGAAAAAAAATATCATCATATTGATATATGATATATTTGTGATATAAATAAAAACGCACAATATTGCAAATACTTAAAAAAAAAAGTGAATGACAAAAAAAATTATAAATATTTCACTAATTTGAGTGGAAAATCTCTATATACAAACTTAATAACCGTTTAATATTAAGATTAATGCAATGTGTGAATAATGTGAATAGACAACAATGATTGAAATAAAAAAATATATAATTTTAATTAATAATTAAATCACATAATTAAGTATCAAAAGTAAATTACAATGTTGACTATAATTTGGGAGGGAAAATTTTGCTTGCGAAACTGAATAACTTTTACATGATAATATTTTCAAGATTTGAGCTTAAAAATAGACAAGTTCTAAAGTATTATAAAAAAAAGTGTGAAGGAGTACTATAAATATTTTAATTAATAATTTTCTCTAATTTATTCACGTAGTATTGCTATAGCATTTATTAAAGTTAATTAGATTAAGAGTTTTGATATATTTATTTATTTAATTTTGACATCGATAATTAAATAAATTATTTTCATAAAAATTATAACAAAAAACGTTATTTTAAAATAGATTCAAAAAAAAAAATTTAAAAATTTAACAGTGTTAAATCTAAGATATAGTCAAACTCATTCATAGATAACATATCATTTAATTATTGATGATTTAATTTGATAGTACTCTTATATATTAGTAACATCTATTTTATTTCTATTAAAGTCTTATGACTGTGAAATTATTTTAGGCTCAATTTTGTTAATTATGATATCAAATATTACATACTTGAATTTGTAATTATTATAAAAACTCTATGTTGCCTTATTGTTATTTACACGCTCAATTGTAAAATATTATAGTTATTTTGAGCAATTTTTCAATTGTCTTATATTGTGTATTTAGTTCAATTTTAAACGGAGCTTATTTAAAATTTATTTGAGAAATCCAAAATGTTTGGTGTTATTTAATCAAAGAATCGTATTCGTACAATTTTAAATCAAAATCTCAAGATTTGAGTCCAAAGCGTTCTCAACAAAATTCTCTTTTATGATAGTAATACTAACATAAATTAATTTTTCTATTAAAGTGTTATGATTTTGAAATTATAAGCTTAATTTTGGTTATTCTAGTGCCAGATTATTTTATTTTATTTTGTGATGTTGTCTAAATTATTTGGCATGACAAATTTTTTTGTAGTATATTGTACTTTATTTATTATTTTTCAGCATTTAGATTCAATTTTGTTTGATAAAAAATTTAGGGTAAAGGGTGATCCAAAAAATTTTAATTGATTATTCTTTGTGGTCACAAATATATATTTTGATAAGTTGTCTTTAATCCTATTCACAAATTAAATTATGAGATCTTAATGCCTATTTAATGGGTTATCGGAGATATATGAACACTTTGAGATGCATGACAATATGTAAGATCTTGTGATATTCTCAAGTTATCAAAATTTATAGATTATACTAAGGTTGAATGTTACATTTTCTTAAATTGTCGTAATTTAATTATTTTAGAACTGTTATAACTAATTATGTGATTGAATAAATGGAGAACTTTAATTTTCTGTCACGAACATGAACCTTATTTTATAGTATCATTTACTTGAACCTAAATCAATTTAATAAAAATTTACTTAAGCAAAAATTCTTCAATAGAGTTGCAAATAATGATTTTTTTAAGTTTTATTTTTTAGTGTTTAATATTTACAAAATAATTTATATTTGTTTTCTTATAATATCATAAATAAAGTTTGAACCGACAATCCGTGAATCCGATTATTTGTTAGTAGTATTCTACAAACGAAGAATAAAAATAGAAATAATAAATTAGTTTTTAGTATTTTGGTAGTTATTTTTTCTTTTACATAGTATTTTATTGATGTATAAAAGTTGTATATGTCATTGAACTATTATTATTAGAAAATTAGTTTATTTATAGTTAAAGTAAGAAACAAAAATGCCTTGAGACAGATTATAAAAAAATGACTCGAGGATTGTATGACTTCTTATGGATTGTTTCATTTTATTATTTTGGTGCAAAGAATAGAGGCCCCAGAATGCCATTCGCCTTCATACATCATACTTTGACTCCTACCCCACAATTATTAAAAAATTCAATTTTTTTTCTATTACTTTCATATTTTTATATTGAAAATTTTTTAACCTATTTTTTATTCCATATAAATACGAAATTTTAGATATCAAATTTTATTTTTTAAAAATTCAGTATATAAATTAACAGATCGAAAATTTCAAGAAATTTTCTATTTTTCACTTGCAAAAATTTCATTTGGAAATGAAATTTCCAATATATAAAACAATTTGAAAAAAAAAAGTTTCATACCAGAAATTTTGAAAAATAAAATTTCTTGTATGTAGAGAAAGTTGAATTTTCTTTTTATATTGAAAATTTTGAAAACTCCAAATTTTCGGTATGTAAAAAAGATTGAGAAATTTTTTTACATATTAAAGATATTGAAAACTCATTTTTTTACATATTAAAGATATTGATATATACAAAAATTGAGAAAAAATTATACATATCGAAAATTTTAAAAACAAAATTTTTAATACGTAAAATAATCATAAATGTGGAGTACAAAAAATAAACATATTTTGTTTAAAATTTTTGTATTTTCTACAAAATTATTTTTAGAAATTTATACAAAAACTTATAAAATATGAGGTTAAGAATTAAGATGTGGAGATATAAAATTTAAGAGTTTTCTACCTCCACCTATACTTGTCACCCCAAACTCATATGAAAATACAATTTTGCCCTTTAAATAATCTATAAAAACCTCAAATGTTTTTACCACTCATTTTTTCACTCTCTTTCGAACATTTAGAGAAATCACAATAACTTTCGAATCTTTCCAAATCTTTGAATATTTCAAACTTTTGAAATACAAAATTTCCAGAATTTTGAAGTTTCAAGCATTCTCAAACTTTCGAAATAGAAAATTTTTAGACTTTCAAAATGGAAAATTTTCAGAGTATTCAAAATTATTCGAATATTTCAATTATTCAAAACTCGAAACTTGGGAAGGTTTTGAAATTTTTGAATTTTTTTGTAATTTTCCAATATTTTTTTTAAATTATTGATATAATAGTTGTTAACTTAATTTTGTAGTGCCTAGAACCAGAGGTGCGAACAGGAAAATTATTCGTACTATCACCAGAGGCCTTGGGGCGATAAAGGCGGTAGTGCCAATAGAGCCGATAGAGTCCACCCATAACATCATATCGACAAATGAATCAAGCAAATCGTCCACCTCGTCGGTATCATCGTAGAAGTGGTTTTAGGTCTTATGACGTTGGCGAGGATGTTTAGGAGGATGTTCATGAGCTTGAACAGAATGTTCAGAACGTCGAAGAGCAGGTTCAGCAGCCTGGATTCCCCGAAAGACCATTGGTGACATCTGTGTTGACATAATATGAACTCCACGTGACTCGTAAGATATGAGAAGGAGATGTATATTTTAATTAATTAATTTTTTAATTAAGAATAATTATATATTATATTTAGTACATTTTTTCAATGAAATTTAGTAAATGATTTTATTGTTATGTTTTTTAATTACTCATAGGATCGTGGCTCGTTGAAGGTGATCACACATGACTTGAAGTTGAAGAATTTGGACTGATACATTTGTCTTCAGCTTACTTGACGATGGCTAATGCTGATATGATATTGTAGAAAGGTGGCATAGAGAGACTAGCTTGTTTCATATGCCATTTGGAGAGATGACGATGTCACGACTCTTCTTCACATTCCACCCCATGGTAGTTTTTTTGATGCACCAATAAATATGAACATTAATAATGCTGTGAGAGCTGCACATGAGCTGTTGGGAGCAACCTAGGAGGATGCAGTTGGTGAGAAAAATTATAACAAATGTGCACAATATAGATTGCAGTGGTTGTGTGATTTATATAAACGTCTCATTCAAACTAACATGTTTGAGTGTGCTTCTAGAATGTACCTCTTGCATTTAGTTGACAACATTATTTTCACTAACAAGACACATTCTCGTGTGGAGGCGAAATACATTAGTTTGTTCATTGATTTATATCATTGTCGGGACTATACATGGGGTATCATTGTATTAGTTGTACTATTTGACAACTTGGGAGATGGAGTTGTTCATGACACTAGATAATTGGGAGGTTACATGATCGTATTATAGATATATGATTCATATTAAGTTGCATTATTTATTTATTAAGTTGTATTTTTAATTTACTAAATTGTCTTTTATTTTTGGTGCAATGCTGGATTTACGAGTACTTTCCTAGCATATGTAAGCGGGGCGATAGTGGAAAGGTTCCTGCGCATATTCCAAGAGTCTGTAGGTGGACTACAAAACACGATGTTGAAGGTGGAATGCTAACATATTGGCGAAGACTTGATGCTATGTTGCTTGAGGATGTACTGTTTACACCATACGATGATGATCGAGCTAATCATCCTTTTGAAGCAACGTCGATGTTCTCTGGCTACCTTCGTTGGGGTGGAGTTTCAATCTCATATCTACCGGAGCAATGTATTCGAAAATTTGGTTGTATTCAGTGCATTTCGTGTGACGTTCCTTGAGTGTCAAATAGTATAGATTGAGAGTGGCAGAATACTATGAGAGCATGTATAGCGATATTTCAGAGTTTCTCTCCTCTAGAGACGTTTCTTGGAAAGGTCAATGCAGACTATTATACCTGGTACGTAAATGTTTCACATCCTCTTATCCTCTTTGATGCTCCACCTACCAGTCCACCTACTACTGCACATGTTGATTCATCTACTGTTGCACATGTTCTATCATCTTCTGCATAAGTTGATCCATCTTCAGCACGAGACCGTAGATCATCTGAGCTTTTACGTATGGCCATACAGATGGTAAATCCAGAGGGTGAAGTTCATGTAATATTAAGTGAGTTATGTATGATGAATATATTTTGTGTTATGAATATTTTGTATAATGAATTTCTATTCTAATATCAATATTTTGTGTTATCTATGCTATAAGTAAATGATTAAAAGTTCAACTTTAACTCGATACCAAAAAAGAAATACACTTGTTTGAAAACTTCACACATATATATTAATCTTCATTTAATGAAATACAAGATTATTTGATAAATGATAGATCTATGTGTTCCCAATGCTTAAGTGTAAGAACCGAGGTACACCTAAGAGGGGGTGAATTAGGTGTTAGACGATTTTTCTGTTTTTAGAATTTTGTGAGATTGTTCAAGTAATTGTTTTGAGTTTATGAATGCTTTGTAAATTACTGAAAATAAATCACACATAAATTTATCCTGGTTCCCCTTATAACCAAGGGTACATCCAGTCCTCTTGCATACCACAAGAGATTTTCCACTATTTGTTAGAATAAGTACAAGTCTAACACTAAGACTTCAATTACAAATTCCTAACACTCTGCCTAAGATAGCACACCACTATCTTAGTTTACAACACTTGAAGAAAATACACCACTTTCTTCAAACAATAACTTTAATGATTTTTCACAACAATGTTTTTAATTAAGAACAACAGGATATAACAGTTTGTACAATGATAACAATCCAATATACTTTCAAGTACAATAGAGAACCTTTCTCAATGATATGAAAATGTAGAGCATGTACTTAAAGTATGAAAATATAGCTTTGAAAAGTTCACAAAATATTTCAGAAAGTTGTTCAAAGTTGGTAGTAGGATTGATTAGTTTAGAACAGAAGCTATGAGGTATTTATACTCCATAGACAACACTTCAGATTAGTGGCAATTGTTCCCATATGTTTTGATGAACTTATGCAATGATTCAGATGAAATATGAACTGAAAAATTGCATTGATTCGCACTTGTATTCGAATACAGTTTCTGCGTATTCGAATACACTTATGTAACGTTTAATTTTTATTCAAAATTTCAGCGTCGTATTCGAATACGAAAACCTTGTATTCGAATACGAGACAGTGAATTTTGCCACTGACTTGATTTTGTATTCGGCTACAAGATACAGTAGTCGAATAGAGATGTCCAGTTTTTGCTACTGACTTCATCTATATTCAGCTACAAGATACAGTAGTCGAATACATATGTCCAGTTTTTGCTACTGACTTCATCTGTATTTGGCTACACATATATGTAGTCGAATACAACTTTGATTTTAGCCAAAAACTTGATTTTAAAATATAGTTTATGCATTTTTGACACTTTGAAAATTCTTTTGATGCATATGCTAAAATACAAAGTTTCTCATATAATTGTATTTGAAATGTATTTGGATTTTTATCAAGTACCTTAAAATCTAAGTTTCCTAATAGATGACTTGAATGTTGATTTCACTTTGAGCTGGCATCTTGATCTTTATTCATAGTCTTTTGTCTTCATCAAAAACATAGATCTTATATATTTTCATTCTCCCCCTTTTTGATGATGACAAAACCTTGTTGTTGAAATTTCAAAGACTTTGATTTCTCCCCCTTGATATATGCTTACTCCCCCTTTGTTTTTGAAATTATGTATTGGAGAATTTTGAGACCTGTAAAAATTTTAATACCAACAACATACCACTTTTCTCCCATTTTTGACATGATAAAAAAGGAATAAGAAACAACAAAAAAAAACCAAGCATTCATAGTATATATAGGGAATAAACGTTCTCCATAAGCTATTTCCCATGTCTACGCACAATCACTACAAAAGTCTATTCATTTCTGTGAGGTAGGTGACAAAGGATAATCAGACTTCAATTTTATCTGAACAAGAAAATATTAAACATTAATTTTTTGAACAAGATGATATTAAATATTAATTTATTATTAAATAGTATATCAATCATAAATTTTACCTGTACCCAATGACTTCCAGTAGCTGTATTAGATCGAATGATAACAATTATTATTCCATTTTGTCTTCCGTTAGTTTTTGTCCATTTGAATACACCTTCTAGAGAAGAAAATATCTACAAAATATTTTTTCAAATAAAACATCAATATATGTCTATACATTAAAAACTAAAATTTATAAAATAATTATCATTAAGATTACCTAATTAATCGTGAATTTATCTGTAGCAGGAACTTCACCCTCAACTCTACTTATACCTGATTTAAAAAAATATACTAAATTTAATTAATACTTATAATATAAATTCAATATTCAAAATAAAAAATATAACAGTTTTTAAAAAATTATAGGCTAAATAGCACCTGCGGCCCCTTAACTTAATTTCAGTTAACGTTTTAGTCATTTATCTTTTTTTTTCTCAATTTGGTCATTTATTTTAATTTTAAGTGAAATAAAGAATGAAAATATGAGTTTATTTGCAGATTTGAGTTACGAATCTGATGAAATTTGTATTATATGAAAGAATATAATTAATTTTATGGGTTTTGGTTGAAAATTTTGATGAACTTTTGTAAAAAAAATGATAATATTGTTGACATTTTAAAACATAAAAGATCAAATTGTCACTTAAAATTAAAATAAAGGACGAGATCAAAAAAAAAAAAAATAAAGGACTAAAACGTTAACTGAAATTAAGTTAAGGGACCACATGTGCTATTTAGTCAAAATTATATTATATTTCAAAACTTTCAGCAAAACTGAAAATTTCAAAACTTTCGAAAGTTTTGAAATGTAATCGTTATTTCAAAATTTTTATTTTATTACGGTGAAGGCAAAATCATACACAATAATATATAATTTAAAATATGTAGTCTTTATAATGTAGATTTTTTATTTTGGCAGTTATGTATATCTACGGTAACACCCATTTAGCGGGAGATAAAAAAAAATTTAAACACCCCTTTAGAGTTCAAGTTTTAAAATAGTATGACTTATATATAATTCAAAATTCATATAAATAATAGTTTGTGATCAATTAATATAGTAAAAAAATTTACACAATCGATACATCAAAGTTATTATTCATATATGTATATTACGTTACGTATATTTATAATTTCATCTCATTTTCTCTCATAATATTACGTTTATTTTGTTAATCTTGTATATCAATTATATAATAACATTAAAAAAATCTTAGTTTTTTATTTTCCAAAAATAATCTTAGCTAAAACCCAAAATTTTGTAACATACTCTTCTTAATTTCACTACAAGAAAAAAAACTGACTTGTGGTTTTTAAGGACACCTATGGCGGTTATAACCTCCTCAAATGAACGATTGCGACGATTCTTCAACTGTCACAGATTCGTGCGTCGTGAGGCCAGTTTGTGACGGTTCCGAAAATCGTCGTTCCAACAGCCTCAATATACGTTTTGCGACGGTTCGAAATGTCGCAAAACACGTTCATTTTTATTTATATTTGAAACATTGCGATAGTTGTCAACCGTCGCTATATTAATTTTAAGACAATGTGAACCGAAACATTGCGACAATTTGAACCGTCGCAATCCTAATAATTTAAATTAAAAAATTATGATACAATTTTTTCCTATTTTTTATTAATTAAAATAAAAAATATTCATAAATATCATCCACATAATTTAAATACACAATTAAATAACTATTGTAACTAAATTCAATTGATATTATTTTTTCAAAAGAAATAACACCAATTCATACATTGAACTTAACTAAAATAATAAATAAAGTAGTTTAAATATTCAAAACATTAGTGGAGTGACTAAACATACAAAACAACTCCATGAAACATAAAAGTTCATCAAAATGTCTAATCAGTCCCTAATGATGTTGCTTCACGATCATCAGCTAGAAATAGATGAACGTCTACCATCTATTGGCGATTCTATGTCTGTTGTCTGGAAAAAAAAATATATTAACCTAAATAAATCTTGATAAACATTGTCAAATACTAATTAACTAAATTTCTCATATAGCAAACATCAATCATTACACAATTGATATTTTTAACCAAAGACAAACAGTTTTCATGGGATTTTATAAACAGGTTTCTTAAGAAAACAATTTTACCTTTCTTTCTCTAGAATTTTGCATTTGCAACAAGAAAGCAATATGCTTCTTCAACATATCAAATTTAGAATCCCTTTTCTTAAGTCTATCGATTTCAACTTGCATTTTCTCCATCTTGTCATTAGCTTTAGATGAAGACATTGATCTTACAGAGTGAGAAGTAGATGTAGTGATTTGAGACGGTGTTATTCCAAGTCCCATACAACGAACATATCCTAGATGTTCTTTTTCAAACACATTAACAAATGCTTCATTTGGAGAATGAGTCTTCCCAATTTCAGCTTGCAATTGTTCCTGCACAAGCAAATGAAGCAAACTAAATTCCTCTATGTAATAGAAAGGTCTAGAATTCTCAACCATTTCAATAGGAAAAAAACCACGTAGTACATTCAAGTATGTGTTGCAAAAGAACAATCAATTTGATATCATCTACGACAATAAATAGATGAACTATATTGGTACAAGCACCAAAACTAACTACATCCAACCATAATGCACCAAATCAAGCCTATGTAACATTGAAGCAAGCACATCAATACAATCAGTGTATTCAATGACCAAAACTATTACCAAAACTAACAGTTGCATCTTTGATTTATAAAGTGGTCAATAAGAAATAATTACAATTACATAACACTTTTATTCTTTACACTTACATACTTTTCCTTGGCCTCGTCATTGACAAATGACCCATCAGACTTTTTATGACAAACTGAATACATTTCACTCCTGCTGTAATTTCGACCATCTCTCAGTTCCTACATGTAAACATATGTAATAAATAGGTGTTCAATTAAGTATGCAATTAATAGTACACTGAGTGAATCCTACCAACTCATTCCTCTTCCTTCCAAGCGTCTTAGAGCCTAATCTATGAAGGATCGTTAGCTTTTCTCTATTTGCAGCATTTTTATCAGCCTTCTCCTGTAGTGAAAACAAATGACATTAGAAAACATAACAGTAGAAAAAAATTTACAAAGCAACGAAAAATGGTTACCATTGTTTCCGTCTTACGCATATATTTGACAAAAATAGTCTAATGGTCTTGATTAATAGAACGTTAATAATTTTGTAGGTTTTTCTCCAAAGAAAGATTTCACTTATAAAATTTCTTAAACAACCTACATCGTGCATCTCGCCATTTCTTTCCAAGGCTCATAAGGATATATTTCTTGTTGTCTCCATCATCAACAACAAATTTTGACTAACAAAATCATTAAAAAAAGTTAGTTTACAATCAAAACAATAAATAAAAAATATTCGGTTGTTTATCATTGATACCTTTATTTTATCCCTAAAAATTTCTTTTTTTCTTGCCAATGGAACTTGTTTCCAATTGTTGTACATTATAGAAAAATCATTAAACTTCCTTGCAATTTCACCCAAAAAACCGTCTAACAAACTAGCAGCTGATCCTACCGGTTGCCCATATGAATTCTATTTAGTTATTATTCTGCTAACATTAAGAAGAGCTTCAAGCACGTATGATACCCTTAAGTGTGTCTTTGAAATATGTCCTGCCTCATCTAACACATAATCCAACGAAATATGTCATACGTCAACCATGTAAAACAATTAAATTATATAAATATAATTAGACATTAGATAACATACTAATAACTTCTACATCCCAATATGTAGAATTCCTTTTTTGAGAAATTTTTGGCTCATATTCAACCACATCTTCAGAGTGAGAGGATGTCTCTTGGAAATGTGTTGCTTCTATTGCTTGCACTGCTCTTGGTGTTGTCGCTTGAGAAGCTGGTGATTTTGTCGGTTGCTGCAGTTGGTGGTGCTATCATCGGAGAAGGTAGTGGTTCTATCGCTTGCATTACTGGTGGTGTTGTCACTTGAGAATGTGGTGATTTTGTCGATTGCACTATAGTTGGTGGTGTTGTCATAGAAGAAGGTAGTGGTTTTATCGCTTGCATTACTAGTGGTGTTGTCAGCTAGGTAAATGGCACAACTGTAGTTTGGGAAAAGTAAACAAGAAGAGTTCATCTTCTAACAAATCTATGTGTAGCAGACTTGAGGAATATGACATATTTGCTCCAGTCTGAATTAGTCACATGTTAATATCCTTAGTTGTACAAAATCAGGGATAAGGAGTTGATTAAGCAATCACATCAATTCAGCATTCATTGTATTTATTATAATAACATTGAAAATACAAGTGAGGACGTGAGGTGTCCTGTTTTTTAGACACAGAATTACAAAAAGTAATGTCAAGCCTAGAGACGTTGGCGTACTTCAAGTCCCAGAACCACTAACATAAACATAAAGGAATCCTACATGCAACTCGTATAATCCAACAGTAACATAAAGGGACTCCAGGAAAGGGAATTTCAAATAAATGGAGTAGAGTAAAAGGCAAAATGTGGTAGCACAAGATTGAGTACCACTTTGGATTTGCATTGCAGAAAAATGAAATATATCTAAGTGAGCTCACAAGAAATAACATAAAATTTCCAAATTCTAGTCTCAAGCGAACTTCATATAGATACAGGTATATTTTGATTAAAAAAGGGGCAGGAAGACGTTGTCCATATCACAATCACTCCTCCAAAAACACAAAAACAAACATAGCACTCCAATTAAGAAAGCAACAGCAAAAAAAAACATACAAGACTTGATTTATTTTATTTTGACCATACATCAGATGAAAAGTTATCCATATCAAACCCAATCAAATTCAATACAGATACAACTTTCTGATCTACACATTTTCCCCAAAACACAAAATTTCAGCTTCATTCACAAACTCTCACATAAACTAGTAATGAAACAAGCAGTATCAACTCTTAAGAGCAAAAAATTAATAAAAAAACAAAAAAAAAACACATAGCATACTATTGCAAAAAGCTCTTTCTCTGTTTTTGATCAGTACTCAATTTCCCCCTCATGTCAATTTGCACACAAAAAATTGACACCAAACAAACCACATCAAAATCCTAAATATTGAAATCAAATTAATCAGTAACTTGGAAACACAACAGCAAATATTAACAATACTAATATCCACACAAAAATGACACTGCAAAATTCAAATCTTCATAAAACAGATCATCTACATATATGTATCTATCTAAATAACAGAGTCAAGTCTTTCTAAGTTCATCAAAATAGATTCAGCCCAGAATTGCTTATATTATGGGGATGGCAATCCATGGAAAAATCAATCTTAACTACAAAATAGCAATGTCATGTCTAACACATTCTCAACGAATAATAAAAACTTAAAAGACAACAAAAAACTAACAACAATCTAAAATCTATAAATGAAATTACTATAATATGATAATCATTTCACTTATTTTCATCCACATTTAATAGCTATATTTGAAAAATTAAAAATCAAGTTTAAAATGGCTAAAATCAAACATGTGGAAGACGACGGAAAGATGGAATACAATGAAAAGACGATGCAGGAAAGACAGAGCAAACAAAGACGAAGGGAAGCCGCAATGAGCAAATTTGAGATGGAGAGAGATCACGAATAAGGAAGAACCCAAGATAGAGGGTAGTCATGAATGGGGAGGAACCTGAGATGGAGGATGGAAGGTTTGATCGCAATTTTGGGGAAAACGAAAATGAAACAGGTTTTGGAGCATTCGGCGATAACGGTTTTGGAGGAAACTGAAACACGTTTGAGAATTAAGGGGGGTTTTAGAGTGGGATGCTGATAGCGTTTCAACAAGTGTACTGAATCGTTGCAAGTAATAATTAAAACGGTAGTACCGAGTGTCGAACTCGAGGATTGCGTTTTACTATCGAATTATCTTTAATTACTGAAATTGAACAAAAAGTTTCCGAATTGATTTAAGTAATATTTAAAATGACAATAGTAATGAAATTGAACTTTTATAATGAGAAAAATGTCAGGGATGAGTTTCACCTTGAGTCCAACCTTGGTTTCTAATTTGATCCTAGTTATTGAATTCCTTTATTGAATTATTACCGAATTCTCTTTAGTATTTCTGCCCTAATGTCTTAGTGGCAGAACCTTTAATTCCAAAATAACCCCTAATTCCTTAGTGGATTTCAAATTATAATTAAGCTTTACGGTACAGAAATTATCTTTTTAAATTGTTGTCTTTGCAACTAATTCAATTGGTTTCATGACTTGCATCTATACCTAGACTACAATCTCATGAATTTCTCATCTCAAGCATTCGTAAAGTCCACACCCGTTTCAAATTACGAATCGTAGAACATTTTAATGTTGATCAGGCAATCAAAAGCATTAAGCACAGAGATAAAAAAATAATTCAATAAACATATTCATATAACAAGGAATCAAATCAGACAATTAAGGTATTCATCTAGTTTCACTCATCCCTAACAAATAGGATTTAGTTACTCATTACAGAGATTAAAGAGATAGAGATTAAAGAAGAATTAAAGAAAGATTCATGAATGATTCTTGATAAAACTCCTTCAATGGTGTAGAACAGTCGTCTCCTAGCTTCTCTGCTAGGGCACAAGTCTCTAAACTTCTCAATTGACCCAAAAGATCCCTCAAAAAATCAGAAAAACTCGATTTTATGAAATCTGCAGCGCGCCACGCGCCCCAAGCGCATGCCTTGCGCTTCAGGCGCATTAAAACAGAAGCATTGCTGTCAAAAAGCGCTTCAAGCGCACAACATTTGCTGTCTGGAGATTACTGCATTTTGCTCCTCTTTCTATTCTGAATTTGGTTCTAGTGTCTTCATGAAAGTTGTAGCTATGGATCTTATCTTTCATTTGCACTTGGTTTGACTCCAATTGGACATCTACAACTCCAGATATGGTAGAAATACTCCATGTAGTTCATGTTGATTTATCACCAGAATTCAGCACTGCACGGAGAACTCATGCTATTTTTAATTGGCCAGTTATTTTGAAAGAGAATCTAAATATATGTTTTTTATTTAAATAAAGCCCAATTGGTCAAGTTATTTTTGCAAGAGAATCCAGCAAGATTCAGCTCGAAATTAAGCTTGGAAGAGGCCCAAATCAGCATTTATAAAATGAGGCTCAAGGCAGAATGCTCAGAATCGAAAATCACAAAAGGGTCATACACTTCAAAAGCAAACACTCTCAAATTTTCATATAAGTCAATTGTTGAGTCTTAGTTTTTAAAGCAAGTACTCTTGTTGTTTTCGTTCCACTATGTCAAATCTAAGTTGTTGAAGTAGAGTCTACAAGCTGTGGGAGTCAATAGAGGTAGCAGGTTACTTGGCAATTAGATTCATAGTGTTGTGATTTCTTCTACAATCTGGGGTGTCAGATTGGCTGAAGAACATGAGTTGTTTTTCCTCAAAGAAGTCTAGGATTGTTAGACTATTTGAGAAAACTGACTTGGAGGGTCAGTAGCAAGGTTGTAATTCAAGATTGAATTAGTGAAATCCTTCAAGGCGAAGGGACTGGACGTAGCCTCGTTAACGGTGAACCAGTATAAAATCTGTGAGTTTTTATTTTTATTTTTATCCGCTGCTAACTCTGTTTTAATTATGCATCAAGTTTTGTTTTGAAAGTATTAAAACAGGAAAAGATTGAAGTTAAGTCAAACACAATTCAACCCCCCCTTCTCGTGTTTGCACCTTCAAAAAGCGTATGATGAACAAAAGTGCTCCATGCTTTTGCAATTGGAGTGAGATCCAACGAGCGCAGTTTTCTAGGAGTGTCGTCCCTGTTTCTTACCCAATCTGTGCCGGGTCTACACAAAGTGCGCAAAATGTCTCGAGTGTCTATTTTTGTGTTTGTGTCCTCATATACTTGAAAGCGGCAGTCCCTATAATTTGGCAAACGAAAGAGTTCATTGATTGCTTCAGGTGTAAAGGGGACCCTCTTTCCCCTCACATAGCTCACAAAATCATCATGTGGAGCGGACTTCAGATCAGAAGTGTTTGAGAAGAATTCCACTGCTATTGGTTTACTCGCATTGGTGACAAATGTGGTTAACTTCTCCCAGCCCCTGGCAGCAATCATTTCCTGGATGTCAACAAATTCATCTTCCTTCAAATCAAAATTTTTCTCACTCACGAACTTCTTGATGGTGGGGAGTTTGGCATGAAACTCTTGTGTTTCTAGGTTCTTGAATAAGGACGCATCGTATTGTTGGGAAGATAATGCCTCTGTAACCTTTGTTCGTTTTGCTTTTTGATGGGTTGCCATTTGATCCTGCAAAACAATGATACACAACCAAGGTTCAAAGTATTCAACGTTAGAGGGTTAGTTCGAATGTTCATCCACTTGACCAAGACAATCATAACTATTGTCCTACATTCATCCAATACACATTAATCCAATGAAAATTTATCAATTAAGATTCAACGGTGGTTGTGGCATTTTATCAAACACTTGGAGTGCCAGATACTTTTCAATCATAACAAGTTTTAAGTGAAGGCCAACACCAGCATAATTTCTAATTCAAACAACCCACACACATCTAGCAATGCACATATAGTGACAATTCATCAATTAAGATTCGAGTTTGGTTGTGGCATTTCCTCAAACACTTGGAGTGCAAGATAATTTTCAATCATAACAAGTTTTAAATGAAGGCATACCCTAACACTACTTCTTATTCCACAATGCATGTATAGCCCACAACCATGTAACAATGCAAGCAGTAATAATGGACATACATTTTTTTTTGAAATATCATCAATCAACCAACAAAAGGATATGGACTTACTTGATAATGAATGAACATTTGAATGCTTGAAGTTAAGAAGACTTACCTTTGTTGTGTTGAACAGTAAGAAGTGTTAGAGATTCAACTGGTGCTTGAGATGAACTGTGTACTTGGAGGAATGTTAGAGAGCTTGAGGCTGGTTTGGGGACACAATGGAGGGTTAGGGTGTTTTAAAAACACAAGCCAGCGTAAACGCGCTTCAGGCGCACGCTCAGCGCTTCAAGCGCATGTTGGCAGAGTCAAAATACGGGAAATGTGCTTCGGGCGAACGTGCAGCGCTTCAAGCGCGTGTTGGCAGAAGCAAATTGGGGGATATGCGCTTCGAGCGCAGAAGTAGCGCTTCAAGCGCGTGTTGGCAGAATCAAATGGGGAGAAATGCGCTTCGAGCGCAGAAGCAGCGCTTCAAGCGCTAACTTCCAGTAGCATTCTGCGCAAAATGCGCTTCAAGCGCAGAAGCCGCGCTTCAAGCGCTAACTTCCAGAGGTAATTTGCGCGAACGCGCTTCGAGCGCATGCGATGCGCTTCAGGCGCTGACTGGCAGTGACAAACTGTCACGAAATGCGCTTCAAGCGCAAAGGGCGCGCTTCAGGCGCACAGAACGCGCTTCAGGCGCAAAGAGCGCGCTTCAGGCGCGGATTGTTCAAACTTACAATTTTTTCTTGCGCACCAGTGGCGCTTCAAGCGCAAAGAGCCAGTCTTGAAACACCCATGCTGCTGCTGGATGCGGCTTCAGGCTAAATCTACCCCCTCCACCCACCTTGAGGTTCCTTGAGCATACAAAACAGCAAGAACTAATATATTAGCAATAAAATTAAAGCAAATAAAATGAGATTAAATTTTAAAGGTAACTTGCAAAGGATACGAATTTAAGTTGCCTCCCAATAAGCGCTCGTTTAATGTCTTGAGCTTGACATTCCCCTTTTCAAATGAGGGTCAGAGTGATGGACTCCATCGGAAATTTTGACTCTCCCCCTAAGTATTGTTTGAGCCTTTGTCCATTCACCTTGAAACTTCGATTCGAGTGTATATCTTTTAACTCCACTGCACTGTGTGGGAACACTTTGATTATTCTGAACGGTCCCGACCATCTTGACTTTAATTTTCCTGGGAACAACTTTAATCTCGAGTTAAAGAGGAGAACAAGTTGTCCTTCTTGGAAATCCTTGAATTGAATTTTTTTGTCATGCCACTTCTTGGTTTTTTCTTTATAGATCTTGGCATTTTCATATGCAAAATTTCGGAACTCCTCTAACTCGTGAAGCTGGAGTATTCTAGATTCGCCTGCCTTTACCAAGTCAAAATTCAAGTATTTTGTTGCCCAAAAAGCCCAATGCTCCAACTCAAGGGGTAAATGACAAGCTTTACCATACACAATTTGATACGGTGACATACCAAGGGGGGTCTTGAAAGCTGTTCGATATGCCCAAAGTGCATCGTCAAGCTTTGTCGACCAATCTTTCCTTGAAGCGTTCACCGTCTTTTCAAGGATTTTCATTATTTGTCTGTTGGATACTTCAACTTGCCCACTAGTTTGTGGGTGATATGGGGTTGCCACCCTATGATGTACGCTATATTTTTTTAGGAGGTACTCCAGCTTCCGATTAAGAAAGTGAGTGCCCTCGTCACTGATCAAAGCTCTAGGTACCCCAAAACGCGCGAAGATGTTCTTCTTGAGAAATGCGATAACCTGTTGTGAATCATTGGTTGGTGTAGCAATTGCTTCAACCCACTTTGAGACATAGTCCACTGCCACCAGAATATAAACTTTTGCATATGAGGGTGGAAATGGACCCATGAAATCGATACCCCACACACCGAACACTTCTACTTCTAATACAGGATTTTAAGGCATCTCGTCCCGTTTTGAAATATTACCGGTGCGCTGACATCGATCACACTTCTTCACATAGTTGAATGCATATTTAAACAATGACGGCCAGAACAATCCTGACTGGAGAACCTTTGATGCAGTTCGATCCCCACTAAAATGACCGCCATAATCAGAGTCATGGCAGTACCTTATCTTGCTCTTCCTCAGGCACACACCTTTGCAACAACCCATCCACTCCTTTTTTGTATAGAAAGGGCTCATCCCATACATAGAATTTGGCGTCATGGATAAACTTCTTTCGTTGTTGGTAGGTGAAATCGGATGGAATTGCCTTTCCTACCTTAAAATTTGCAATATCGGCGAACCAAGGTGCCTCGGAAATTGCAAAGATGTGTTCATCAGTGAACTGGTCTCGAATCGGTCTAGTGTCATCATCCTCCTCCACCTTCTCCAATCGAGATAGGTGGTCAGCTACAGTATTTTCTGAACCCTTCTTATCTCGGATCTCAATATCGAACTCTTGTAGCAACAAAATCCACCTGAGTAGCCTTGGCTTCGATTCCTGCTTAGCAAACAAATATCTCAAGGCAGCATGATCAGTGTAAACAATAACTTTCGATCCTAATAAGTAAGATCGAAATTTATCAAAAGCATACACCACAGCCAATAATTCTTTTTCAGTTGTTGCGTAATTATGTTGTGCCTGATTCAAAACATGACTTGCGTAGTAAATTACATGCAACAACTTATCTTTTCTTTGTCCCAGGACTGCCCCTACAGCAATGTCGCTTGCATCACACATGATTTCAAAAGGTAGTGACCAATCGGGTGCAGTGACAATAGGGGCAGTTATCAACTTATTTTTCAAAGTGTTAAAAGCATTTAAACAGTCCTCATTGAATTTGAAAGGTGTGTCTTTTACAAGTAGGTTTGTAAGTGGTTTGGCAACTTTAGAAAAATCTTTTATAAACCTCCTGTAAAATCCAGCATGACCTAAAAAGCTTCTAATGCCATTTTCATTGGTGGGAGGGGGAAGTTTTTCAATAATTTCAACTTTGGCCTTGTCAACTTCGATCCCCTTGTGGGAGATTCGGTGGCCTAAAACAATTCCATCTCTTACCATAAAATGGCATTTTTCCCAATTTAGGACCAAGTTGGATTTTTCACACCTTTCTAATACAAGGGCTAGATTAATCAAACAATTTTCAAACGATGAACCAAAAACAGAAAAGTCGTCCATAAATACTTCGATATGTTTCTCAATCATATCGGAGAATATGGACATCATGCACCTTTGAAATATAGCTGGTGTATTACATAGCCCAAACGGCATCCGCCGATAGGCAAACACCCCATAAGGACATGTAAATGCAGTTTTCTCTTGATCTTCAGGTGCCACAGCTATCTGATTATACCCCGAGTATCCATCTAAGAAGTAGTAGTACTCATGTCCTGCTAGTCTTTCAAGCATCTGGTCAATGAAAGGGAGCGGAAAATGATCCTTCCTTGTAGCACTGTTCAACCTTCTATAATCAATGCAAACTCTCCACCCTGTGACCGTTCGCGATGGAATTAGCTCGTTCTTTTCATTTGTGATGACGGTTATTCCACCCTTTTTCGGTACAACTTGAACGGGGCTCACCCACGAACTATCTGAAATGGGGTAAATGAGACCTGCTTCTAAGAGCTTTACCACTTCTTTCCTAATCACTTATTTCATAGTTGGATTCAATCTTCTTTGGGGTTGCACAACCGGTTTGTGATCGTCCTCCATTAGGATCTTGTGCATACAAAAAGTCGGACTTATTCCCTTCAAGTCTTCAATGGACCAACCGATGGCACCCTTATGCTTCCGCAAAATTCTCAACAACTTCTCTTCTTGTAATTCACTCAAGTTTGCATTGATGATAGCTGGGTTATTATCTTTTTCACCCAGGAATACATATTTTAAGTGAGGAGGCAGCTGCTTGAGTTCAATAGGTGGTGTCTCTTTTTTCTCTAGGAGTTCCTCTTCATTCCCTTTTAACTCTTCCCATCTAGTGCGGAAGCGGGAGGAATGAAATGGTGATGCTTCTAACATGGCTATAACTTCCTTTTCTTTCGGGTCTTCACTATCATTAACAACTTTTTGGGGTAGGCATAACACTCTTTCTAGCGGCAAAATGGGTACTTGATGCCCAACTTCTTCATCAACTATCGAATCAAATATCTCAATTCAGTTGCACCCTTCTCTTTCTTTAGAGTGTTCCATGGCTTTTAGGATGTTAAAGGTGACTGTTTCCTCATTTACTTTCAAGGTTAAGGTGCCATCCGCCACATCAATCATAGCTCGCCCTGTTGCTAAGAACGGTCTCCCCAAAATCAAGGGGATATCATTGTCTTCCTCCATGTCCAATACCACAAAATCAACTGGGAAAATGAACTTATCCACCTTGACCAACACATCTTCCACCACGCCGTACGGGTGCTTCATTGAGCGGTATGCGAACTGTAACATCAACTGTGTGTCTTTGACTCTTCCAATGCCTAACTTTTTGTATATAGAAAGAGGCATAAGACTCACACTTGCCCCAAGATCACACAGGGCCTTCCCAAAAGTTCTATTCCCAATAGCGCAGGGTATAGAGAAGCTTCCAGGATCCTTGAGCTTAGGTGGTAGCTTCCTCTGTAGAATAGCACTGCACTCTTCAGTAAGCATCACTGTTTCACCGCCGATTTTCCTTTTCTTTGACAGAATCTCCTTCATGAACTTGGCATACGTCGGCATCTGTTCTAGTGCTTCTGCAAAAGGAATGTTAATTTGCAATTTTTTAAAAACATCAAGAAACTTACCGAATTGTTTTTCTGTTTCTTCCCTTTTTAATCTTTGAGGGAATGGAAGCTGAATTTCCGGTTTTGGTAAGACTTCCTTTTTCTGCACCACAAGTTCTTCCTCCTTTTCACAACCAATATCCCCCTCAGCTGATGTCGGGGTGACTATTTCCTCAGAGTTGGTCGAGGTTGAAGCACTTCCACCCTTTTTTTCTTTAGGTGGTGTTGGTTCACTTACTTTGCCACTCCTTGTTGTCACGGCATTAACATTGTTTCGTGGATTTGGCACTGTGTCACTAGGCAAGTTTCCGGGTGCTCTTTGTGCTAACTGTTGAGCAATTTGACCCACTTGGGTCTCAAGATTCTTGATAGAGGCTGATTGATTTTTCTGGATGGCTCTTGACTCTTCAATGAAGACACTTGTGTTTGTTGCCAACTTCTCAATAGCAATCTCCCAAGCAGCTTTACGCGGTGGCGCTTGATTTGTTTGAGCTCCTTGTTGGCTTTGGGACCCACCCTGTTGGTCTTTCCATGAAAAATTTGGATGATTTCTCCAACCCGGATTGTATGTATTGGAGTAAGGATTATTTTGTTTTTCGTTGTTACCCACAAAATTCACCTTTTCTGGTTCTTCTGTGATATCATCCTCTGGTACTTCACAGGCGCCATTTTTATGCGCTCCCCCACAAAAGTCACAAATTGTATGTTTCAATAATTTAACAGGGGCCACTTGAGGTTGTATATTTAGAGCTGCCATCCCTTTTTTTATCTCCGCAGCGATAACCTCTTCTATCTGTTTTGAGAGTAACTTTCCTTGAGCCAAACCGGCATCCATAACACTTAATTCCAGCATACCACTTTTTGACCCACCACCTCTATCATACAGCATCATTTGCTCATTGGATGTCATAATCTCGATAATTTTTCGTGCTTCTGATGCGGTCTTGTAATTCAAAGAGCCACCTGCTGTAGCATCCAACATAATTCTAGTGCTCGGCCTCAACTCATTGCAGAATATTTGCATTTGAGCGGTGTCATCGTAAGCATGATTGGGGCATCCTGCTAGTAAACTCTTGAACCTCCTGTAAGTGTCACGAAGTGATTCTCCTTCTTTCTGCTTGTAAGAAGAAATCTCTTGCCTTTTTCTAACAAACACCGCTGGGGGAAAGTATTGTTCCAGGAATTTGTCTTCAAGATCATCTCATGTGGTGATGCTACCAGAGGGTAAAGAATTTAGCCACTCCTTAGCATCATATTTTAATGACAATGGAAATAGTCTCAACCTCTTGCCTTCTTCACTGTTACCGTCCACCTTCACTGTCTCACATAGTTCAAAGAAGTTTGTGAGATGTCTATTTGCATCTTCATTATGTTTACCGGAAAAATGAATCTCCTTCAACTCTCGGTAGAGGGCAGGACTTATTTCGAATTTGTTGACTGTAACCGGTTGGTTATGGATGGCCAAACGAGCACGGTTTCTATCACGATTTCCATACTTCCCGAGGGTACGTTCAGGTGGTGGTGGATCAGCCATTTCAGCAAATATGAAGCAGTCCCCTATATTTTGTTCCTCTGCTGCTAAATTTCTTTCCCTTTTCCTCCTTTCTCGAACCGCCTTTTGATTAGCTTTTGCGGTCTTTTCTATTTATGGATCAAAAAGAAGCTTAGCTGAGGACTGGCCTCGCATACAAGGTTAGAAAAAATCGTGAGAAAATAGAAGATAAAAAAAATAAGTAAATAAAAGAAAACAAAAATTTTATTGCAGAGCAAAAAATTCCAATTAAGTAAATAAATTATAACTCAATAGTGATATGGCAATCCCCGGCAACGGCGCCAAAAACTTGATAGCGTTTCAGCAAGTGTACTGAATCGTTGCAAGTAATAATTAAAACGGTAGTACCGAGTGTCGAACTCGAGGATTGCGTTTTACTATCGAATTATCTTTAATTACTGAAATTGAACAAAAAGTTTCCGAATTGATTTAAGTAATATTTAAAATGACAATAGTAATGAAATTGAACTTTTATAATGAGAAAAATGTCAGGGATGAGTTTCACCTTGAGTCCAACCTTGGTTTCTAATTTGATCCTAGTTATTCAATTCCTTTATTGAATTATTACTGAATTCTCTTTAGTATTTCTGCCCTAATGTCTTAGTGGCAGAACCTTTAATTCCAAAATAACCCCTAATTCCTTAGTGGATTTAAAATTATAATTAAGCTTTACGGTACAGAAATTCTCTTTTTAAATTGTTGTCTTTGCAACTAATTCAATTGGTTTCATGACTTGCATTTATACCTAGACTACAATCTCATGAATTTCTCATCTCAAGCATTCGTAAAGTCCACTCCCGTTTCAAATTACGAATCGTAGAACATTTTAATGTTGATCACGCAATCAAAAGCATTAAGCACAGAGATGAAAAAAATAATTCAATAAACATATTCATATAACAAGGAATCAAATCAGACAATTAAGGTATTCATCTAGTTTCACTCATCCCTAACAAATAGGATTTAGTTACTCATTACAGAGATTAAAGAGATAGAGATTAAAGAAGAATTACAAGAAAGATTCATGAATGATTCTTGATAAAACTCCTTCAATGGTGTAGAACAGCCGTCTCTTAGCTTCTCTGCTAGGGCACAAGTCTCTAAACTTCTCAATTGACCCAAAAGATCCCTCAAAAAATCAGAAAAACTCGATTTTATGAAATCTGCAGCGCGCCACATGCCCCAGGCGCATGCCTTGCGCTTCAGGCGCATTAAAACAGAAGCATTGCTGTCAAAACGCGCTTCAAGCGCACAACATTTGATGTCTGGCGTTTACTGCATTTTGCTCCTCTTTCTAGTCCGAATTTGGTTCTGGTGTCTTCATGAAAGTTGTAGCTATGGATCTTAGCTTTCATTTGCACTTGGTTTGACTCCAATTGGACATCTACAACTCCAGATATGGTAGAAATACTCCATGTAGGTCATGTTGATTTATCACCAGAATTCAGCACTGCACGGACAATAAGGAAATAACATAAAACCATAAAAATATCTACTTAATAAAGGAAATACGAACATAAACATGTTAAATCTAAAAACTAAAATTGACAAAATATATTAAATAACTCCTTAAATTAACTAATGATTTCCTATAAATAAGACTAAAAACAATGACAAATATGCATATGATGAAGAGTTATCATATGCAAAAATTAGAAAAACGGCGACGGTTGTCAAAAAATGTCGCAAGAACCGTCGCAATTCGACATCAAGGGCGGCGGCGGTTGACAAAAACCGCCCCAAGAACCGTCACAATGCTGTGGCGAGGACAGTTGTTCAAGAACCGTCGCAGGCCAAGTGTCGTAAAAATAAAATTTTCTTGTAGTGTTTCATGTCTACCGCTGTAATTTGACACAAATTGACATATAATTGAATTATTTAAATATGTGATTAAAATTTTGATCACTGATCAGGTGTGTATGAAAGATAATTTCGTACATTGAATAATTTGTTTATGACTTTCGGTTAGGAATATCTTACTCAACGATAGATAAATAAATCATGTCCCTATGTGGAATTAAATCGAGTCATGACACTTGGTTGCTATTCTTTGTTAGTGGCATTGGCTTGTCCCTGTTTTACTCAATGAATGAATCTAAGAGAAAGAAACTAGATGCTAGGTGATGAACTACAATAATACAGTAAAATGATTACGTAAATTACAATCAAAATCAAGCTTATATAATTCTATGTGCAAACAAAAGTAGTGACTTTGTTGACATGGGACAATTGGTAAATTAAGAAGAAAAGAAAAAGAGTGGACTTGGAAAAGCCTAACAAGAGCATAAACCCAAAATTCCCACTAGTGGACTGACCTTAAAGGCCGGAACATATATGAAAATTACATTATCATCACCAACACTTTGTCTCTTCCTCCATCAATATCATTGCCAACTTCTATTATAGTCATCATCATAATCCTCATATAGAATCAAATACCCAATGATGCCAAATTATTGGTTTAGTCCACCTACTCTTTGTCTTGCCCTTGTCAACGTGGAACCGCTCATTAATTGCCATCTATGAAAAACATGGAATCGAATCAATGTCTACATGCCTTTCACTTTCTTCACCAACTTGCTGGCTAGCTAGACTATAGGAACAAAGTTCATTTCAGAACCGGCATCATGCATATGGCATCCATCCTTCAAATATAACAAGTCATATTTTATTTTAATTAACTTAACTGGAA
This sequence comes from Cicer cuneatum, assembly GCA_037974295.1. Taxonomy (NCBI): domain Eukaryota; kingdom Viridiplantae; phylum Streptophyta; class Magnoliopsida; order Fabales; family Fabaceae; genus Cicer; species Cicer cuneatum. Next base: position 74,142,884 of record JBBPBO010000004.1, read on the forward strand.
TTAGGTGAAATCATAAGCGTGACTCGTTAGAAAGAAAAACAATAACTAAAAGTCTAATATGCCACATTTCAATATCTTTGAGAATATACTCTCTTTCACTTGTCCTAATTCTAACGGTTACGTAACGTTACATTATTAGCAAAAACCTCACATAACTATGAATATTATTGTTCATACACAATCAATATATACAGCTTCTATTTTAAAATTCTGAATTCGATCACCTAACTAGTTACTATTGGAGAGGTCCTAAAGTATTAGGAAACCTTTTTTATAAAATTTTAATTCTACACAAAAATTGATGAAAAGTGAAAAAGTTCACAGAGTTGATGGAGTGTTACTAGTCACTTCAATTTCAATTGCTTAATCATCATACTTTGAATCGAATGATTAGTCGGTAATTAATATCAATCACGACCTACCAGCTGGTAATTTTTTTATCCATATGATTTTTCAACTACTACACACATTACTTGTAACTTGTAAGTTGTAGTAATTGATCTAACATATATACTATATTTTGTGACATTGAGATTCTTTCCAAATAAGTTTCTGGTTCTCAAAATTATATATAGTGGCTGTCTCTTTCTAATCCTTGAGAAATAAAACCAAACCACTAATATACAAAGTTGACTTTGATCTCAAGCAACTTGTGATTGGTAGGAAAATGTAAATAATTAAACAAATGAATTTGGTAAAAGACCACATGTATTGAGTTTATCTGGTTCCCATGATACTAAAAATTAAGTAGTTAAGCATAAATGTATGTTTTGAAAGCTTAAGAAACATGTTTTTCAGGGGATGTTGCTTTCTTTTTCACTTGTCATGTTGTTTCTTACTTGCTTCCTCGAGTGTCTTTCAACTCAAACTATTAAGAATCATGGTTGAACCTAAGAAAGAGATAAATAATTAAAAAAAAAAAAACTTAAAATAATTATGTGAAGAATTATTACACCATTAAAGTATAATACACTTTTATATAAGATTATTAATGTAACTAACCTAACAAATTCTACATAACTATTAATATCTTTTAACTACCTCTAATACAAACCACCAAGATTTGTTTATCTTCTTTGGGCTGTGTAATATTTGACCGAAGGATTGGAGTTCATCTTGTACTTTCAATAATACACTTCAATTTATAACTATTTGAAGGAGAGAAACATAGCTTTAAGCACTTATTAAATATTTTCATAAATAATATTTTATTAAAATTTGACTGAATCGGACATGTAAGCAGAAGAGATGTCTACCATTTATAACTACTATTCAAATAATATCATTATCCATCGTAAAATTTTGAACAAATTCTATATATTACCATATTAAAATTTGGATTTTGCCCTAACTAAAACTAAACAAAAAAACTAGTAAAATGAAGAATAGTGTATACTTATAACCCCTAATTAATAAGATTATATTAGTATCTCATGTGAGAACAAAGAGAGTTTCTAATGGTCTCATGTCATAACTAAGCTCTACTCCCGTATATATATACTCTTTTTTCATTTATAATTTATTATTTAATTTATATAAAATGATGAAATATAATAATTATTATGTTAAGGATAAAGTAATAGTATAACAAGTAAATGTATATATTCTCGTGGTATAGAGAATGATATGATTAACATCCTCATCATCATATGATTAAAAAATGTGAATGCAACTTTCTAGAATATTTACTGTAATTATTAGTACAAAATTGTTGCAAAACAATACTAAATAGATAAGGAGCCCCACATATATACCGTCTACCCAATCATAAACTACTTACATACGACATATTTTGTCTTCTACCTAGATCACACCTTTTTACACATTATATATATAATTTTCACAAGAGCGCAAACAAAACATAATTGCGTCAAATGAAATAACCAACATAACATTTTGATGGGTTTTGATATCTCTCTTGGTCTTGGTCTAGGCCTCCATGAACAAAGACATCAGAAAAAGGAGGATGATCCATTTAATAAGGCAAACCCAATAATATCTCTTACGTTAGGAGTAGGAGGATCCCCTCCACATGCTTCTTCTACCTGCAGCGGGCAACTCTCTTCATTTTCCAATTCGTCCACAAATATTAGCATCAAGAGGGAGAGAGACAGCGAAGAATTAACACATGTGCCTGCAGCAGATGTAGAGAATAATAATATTAATCCATCAAAGGTTGTTGTTGATGATGTTAATGTTGATGTTGATGAAGATGGTATCACCAACAGGAAAAAACTTAGGCTCACTAAACAACAATCCCAATTGTTGGAGGCCACCTTCAAAGACCATTCTACTCTCAATCCGGTATTTTTTTTACTTAAATGTTTTAAATTAGAGGTTATATTATGCACTACTCTTGAATTAAATATAAAAAAAAAATTAATTAAAAAATTGACATATCTAATCTTAATTTTTAATTATATATATATATATATCAATTTTTTAACTATCATTTTTGTTTATATTTCAGAAGTATGTATTATGTATATAGCTTTATGTTAAATTAATTAGTCATCAATTATTGGTTTAATTTCTAAAATGCGTGCATGCTCTTTAAATTATCTTTTTTTCATTTTTCCTCTGATCAGAAGCAAAAGCAAGAATTGGCAAGGAAGCTGAATCTTCGGACCAGACAAGTAGAGGTGTGGTTTCAGAACAGGAGGGCAAGGTAGGTTGTACTATGTGTCTTCTTTTTGGACTATATTCTCGTAAATGATAATTAATTCTATATACATGATTCTCCATGTTTATCAATTACTTCATAGAATCTGTATGTTACATTTTTTTAAATGAATATATATATATATATGTTAAAATAATTATCTTTAGGAGTTGATTATTTGTTTGTTAATTTTTTCAAAACGTAACAATGTAAAAAATTAATGTTTTGGTTCATTTTTCATATCACTGAATTAGATAAGTACTTTTTAAAATTAAAATTGATCGATAGATTGAAAGTTAATATCTTATATAAATATAAATTTGGACATTAATATATAGTCATTTTTTATGTCATTATAATATATTAAGATTAACATCAACTGTGTAATTGTATATAACATTAATATTTTGATGTATCTTAATGATATAGTAAATGATCATAGATTAATGTCAAATTATATATATATATATATATATGATAGTACCTTTTATCTGACAATTAATTTAAAAAAAGATTTATCAACACAATGTTATTAATATTGTTCTTGTTTTAATATGGTAATAGTGATTCTAATTGTGCAGGACAAAACTGAAAAAAACGGAAATGGACTGTGAAGAACTGAAAAAGTGTTATGAAACACTAACAGAAGAAAACAAGAGGCTGGAAAAGGAGTTGAAAGAGCTTAAATCGATGAAAACATCAGATGCGCCATTTAATTATACGGAGCTTCCGGTAGCCGGTCTTACAATTTGCCCGTCTTGTAACAGAATTTGCACCGGAAGCGGCGGTGATGAGAATAATAACATTGGACCCTCTCCCACCACGACTTTGCTTCTTGGCCCAAAGGCCCATATTCACTTCTACACAAATAATAATAACTACACGTTCACCCAATCTTTTGCAACTATTGCTAGCTAGGGGGAAGCTAAATAGTAAATACAATTTCATTTTCAAATAATTTGCTTTGTAACGATACATCATCATACATGATACAGCTACAGTACTAATTATAATATAGCCCATTATGTGAATCTCATTGTTTATAAATTGTAATTTGTTGGATGTAAGTTTTTTTTTTCTTTTCAATTTATGTTAATATATTATAACCTTTAAATTGCCATTGTCTCATAATTAGTAATCTGAATCAGTGTTCCACTCATAAAAGTTGTACATTAACTAGCAAATCTGCTGTGATATTATGAATATTGGTAAGTATTTTAGGTCACGTAAGTATGTGATTTATTGAGTAAAACAAAGTATGTGATTTATAAGTTCGATTCTGATTCATGCATATAAAATTAAGTATTTGGGAGAAGTATGCCTTAATTGTGGTGACTCTAAAAAAACTTTAAATATGGTTTAGATCCTTGAACAAATATTAGTTTCTGCACGCGTACACACCTTAAAAAACTAAAAAAGTTGTATATTAACGTTTTTCTGAATTGTTTGTTTAAGAAGATTCTTATCATTTTATAAATAGTTTGAAGAATCAATTTTTATAATATTGCATGTAGTATCCTTTTATATTAAAGGAAACACATTCATACACTTTATTTTACCCAAAATAATTGAGTCATTTGATCATTTCACATATATTAAAAAATATATGAATAAAAAAAGAAAATATTACTTTTATCAAATTATCATTGTTATGTAATGATACATTATTAATGTCATAAATGCGTTGTGTAAAATATTGTATTGAAAATTATACAAATAGTATTAATTAAAGAGTACAAATGTAAAAAAGTGCATTAGAAATTGAAATGATCATTCATTTTGAAATAATTTTTCTCATAAATGAGTCAATTATTTTGTGACGAAGAGAATAAAATATAAGATTGAAGAGAACTACCAACGATAATAAAAACTAGTGCAAGCAAACACTCTGGGAAAGCAAAGGCTTTATGCCTCTTAAAAAATATTTATATATATATATATTTAGTCTAAAAAAATAAAAATATTTAAATAAAACAAGAAAATGTTTCAGAAGTGTAAAAATCACCAACTGAAATAATTAAATTTTTGCATCTCAAAATTCAAAAAAATGTAAAAATTAAATAAAATTATAATAAAATATTATTATTAGCATTTAAATTGCATATATTATTTTGTTATCAATGTCTAGAGTTCACTTTGTTGGACCGGTTCTTGTATGCACACCTGATATTTGTGAAGTTTAATTATTTCTTTGTAACTTAAAATTTTCTAAAAAATGTTGATACGGTTGATTCATCGTTTATGTTTTATAAGTAGAGAACCTCTTCGTTACTATAGTTTTAATCATGTATATAAAAAGTCAATAAATATTTATTTTATGCCATATGCTCTAAAAATATGTGTTATATATATATATATATATAAAAGGAAATATTAATAAGTGTCCTAAGAACACTTGTCTATAGTTTAAATATTAAAAAAATAGATTGAAATTAGTGTAATTTATACTTTGAAATTATAAAAAAATGTGATTTTCTACTCAAACGTGATTTTGTATTTCTTTTCAGTTTCTTTAACAAATGCCTTAAAGCACTTATTAAGAAAAAAAATTAAATAGAAAATATCACTTTTTAAAGCACTGAATGCACAATTTCTCATAATATATTTTCCTTTTAAATTTGCTAATAAATGCTCAAAAAATACTTGTTAAAAAAACAATATATATATATATGCTTTTTTTTTAACATATGACATATGCTCACGATGACATAATAACTAATGTACTGTTATATGTTCAATCATTGCTATTTAACAATCTAGTTAAAAACGATTCTTTTACTAGTCCATGTGTTTATATTATTAAGAACGATGGGTGACCGATGCAACTCCAAACAAAAGAATGTGAAGTTTTGGAATTGTTGCATGCTTTTCATTAGATTCTAACTTGTGGTCATAGAAATGTCATATTTGAATTTGATTGTAAACAACTTGTTCATGACGAACTTAATGTTAAACTTAACATAATATAGTTCTATTATTACTGTTTATAGGATCCTTTTAGTTAGATGCACCAATATTTATGTGATTTTTACTAAGTGACAAACTAATGATAATAAAATGAGTTACTAGACAACAAACAACTATCTCTTACGCTCTGGATCACACTGGTTTTCATTTGCCACCATGATGTATTTTGAGTTTTATTGATATGAAATAGGTTAGTCTAGTAACAACAAAACTATCCCATGCGCTCATCAAGCATGCTTTTTTTCTTTCTGAATGGACATCAAGCATGCTTTTAGTTAGCTGTCAATTATATAAATGATTTTTAAAAAATATTATCCTTGCTAGAAATCAGCGTTTTACCCGCTGATTTTTATGCGGATTTAATTTTAAAATCCGCAGAAAATACATCACTTGAGGATTTACTTACAAAACTATTTTTCCGTGTAAAACCTTCGTGAATAATTATTTTCTGAGGATTTTGGAATCCACATGTAATTTACCTACTGACATTTCCGATGAAAAAGTGAATATATTTCGTAGCAAACATTCATAATACTGATACACATTTAATATTACCATAGAAATTATCTTACGTATTTTTATAGAGTTATCTAGAGATTTAGTTTGTAAATTATATAGAGTAAAGTGTTTTTTTATTTAAATAATGAAGTGTTTTAATTATTTTAAGAATAATTTATAATGTATTTAATAAATAATTTTATTGTGCTTAAAAAGAGATCTTACACCTAGAACTAGAGGCACTCATAACGAGAGGTACATATAACCAGAGGCAACCAGAATTAGAGGCAATTAAAACCAGAGACACACAGAATCAGAGACATTCAGAACCAAAGGCACCCCGAAATAGAGGCACCACAATCAGAGGCACCTAGAACTAGAGGCAATCAGAACCAGAGGCACCCAGAACCAGAGGCAACCATAACTTTTATATCTTTTTTGGAAATTTTATAGGATAATAAAATGTGATGGCAAATATATATAATTAAACATACTATTTTGACTTTGTTTTTTTAATTGGTCGGAAAAAATTTGGGTACTACAATGACTTCTATGATACATTTAAAAAATAATATATTTTGATACTATCAAATTAAATCATTAATAATTGAATAACATGCCAATGAGTTTAACCATATTTCAGATTTAATATCTTCAAAATTTTAAGTTTTATCTTTTGGGTCTATTTTAAAATAATTTTTTTATTATGATTTTAATTAAAATTAAATTCTTTATTTTTAAAACTCTTAATTTAGTGAATTTAATTTATACTATAGTTTGACCATAATTTAAATTTAATATCGTCAAACTTTTTAAGTTTTATTCTATTTTGAAATAACTTGTCATAATTTTAATTAAAATTAAAAATAAATTTTAATTATGAAAATAATTTATTTAATTACCGAGTTCAAAATTAAATAGATAAATTTATGAAAACTCTCAATTTAGTGAATTTAATAAATATTATAGTATCGTACACATGAACAAATTAAAGAAATAATTGATCAAAATATTCATAATATCAATTCTACCCTGCAGTTCCTCTTACTTTTTTAATTTGTTCAAAAGACAATAAGGGGAATTTTGCTAAGAAAGTATAATCTGCAGCAAAAGAAAATTCACCCCATCTTACCTTGGAAAGATTTTCGAAGGAAAATCCAAAGTAAAAACACTTATTTCTTATTGTGTATGCCATAGCTGAACCATTACTCGAATGAAAGTGAGTACAGAAGACAAATTTAAAACGAGGAATGTTAACAAATGTTAACGAGTGCTATTTAGCCTATTTATTAATATTAAAAATAGGTTAAATAGCACATGTGGTCTCTTAACTTAATTTCAGTTAATGTTTTAGTTTTTTATCTTTTTTTTTTTCGATTTGGTCTTTTATTTTAATTTTAAGTGACAATTTGATGTTTTATGTTTTAAAATGTCAACAATATTATCCTTTTTTTTTACAATAAATTAAAAAATTCATCAAAATTTTCAACCAAAACCCATAAAATTAATTATATAATACAAATTTCATCAAATTCGTATCTCAAATATTCAAATAAACTCATATTTTTATTCTTTATTTGATTTTTAAAATTTCATCTCTAACAACATCAAATAAAAAATAAAAATATGAGTTTATTTGAAGATTTGAGTTACGAATTTGATAAAATTTGTATTATATTAAATAATATAATTAATTTTATGGGTTTTTGTTGAAAATTTTGATGAATTTTTTAATTTATAGTAAAAAAAAGATAATATTGTTGACATTTTAAAAAGATCAAATTATCACTTAAAATTAAAATAAATAACTAAATCGGGAAAAAAAAGATAAATGACTAAAACGTTAACTAAGTTAAGGGATCACGGGTGCTATTTAGCCTAATAAATATATTTAATGTCTCACACTTTTTTATGAAAAATATATTTATAAAACTATTTAAAGGGTGATAATAATAAATTAATAAATAAATTTATTGGTATTAAATTTTTTATATAATTGAGACCAGACGAAGTATTAATCATTTAGTTTTGATAAGTTCATAATGATTAATCTTGTCATTGTCGAATTTCTGATGGGCACCAATTGTTTGTACCTGTCGGCGGCGTAGACCCAATCAGCTCTATTAGGAAAAAACATAATAGGTGATAATGATAATCAATAGAACTAACTAATTACGCGTTCTTTCCATTGGATGCAAGTTGATGCTTTTAGAGGATTGTATGTATGCTTCATGACAATATTAATTAGGTAACCTTTCCACACAAGCACGCTTACGCAAACCATATTTAAAGAAAGAAGGTTTCAGAATAATTCCATTTCCAACTTATAATGGGTTTTATATATTCACAAACTCAAAGTTACTTTGATATATTTGTATTGAAATTTCAGATTTTAAAAACCATCAACAATCTATCAATTTGCTATTTGAAAAAAGAAAAATTATTGATTTACACCTATATATATACACTTTTTAGACTATTTAAAAATAAAGAAATAGAATCAATGATTAAATATATTGGTGATATGATAAAAAGATAAATAGAGAAAGAATAAGATATTAAATAAGTATATAAAAATTATTGATGTATGTATAATATTATTGTTGAAAGAATTAATCGTCGGGTTGCAGAAAAATAAAAAATCAATTTTCACAAAGAAATATACTCCTTCCATCGTTGAGCTTTGGTATTTAAAGTTTTTTATTTTATTCCATAATTTAATTATTAGTTTAATTATTAGTTTTAATTATTAGTTTTTTATTTAAATATTATTGGCAAAACATTGCATTAAAATTGGAATATGACAACTAAATGAAAACAAAATTCTTTTATAGAGACAAGTAAAAGAATTATTCTTAATTATTTATTACAGAGAAAGAAATAGATAAAATGAAATAATAAATAGTTTAAAATATTATAAAAAACAAAAATAATTACATTAAAGATAATCAAATTTATTGGTTTTTTAAGTATGCTTAAATAACTTTAAAACTATAAATAAATTTGGTATGAGTTTAAGTGTGAAATGCTCGCAAGATCGACCCAACAGATTTGGAGGCCTAAAACGAATTTTAAAATAAGACTTAAAGAGAATTTTCTAAAATTCAACGTAACATCACTAAATTAATATAATTGATATATGTAATATTTATTTTTCAATTGATTTAATATTGTTGAGACAATATTAAATTTAGGAAACATTTATATTTTTTAATTTTAAAAATATTAAAATTTGAAGCCTTTTTGTTAAGTAAAATTTTTTTTAGGTCTTTTGATAAAGTAAAAATTTTATTTTTCATAGAAATCTAGAGTGATTGCTTTAGTGGTCTTACCCCATACGGGTCTTGAATATTGGCTATTCTCGTAATGGACCAAGTGAGCCTAATGAGATTTTGCTCATCACCCTTTAACATTTATTAAGAATATTTACACAAAACTTACATATTAATCATTTATCTTTTTTTTTAACAAGTTAGTCATTTAATTTTTTTTTGGTATCAAATTCGTCTTTTATGTTTATAAATATTTGCAACCGATATCCTAATTTCAAATCAACAAAATTGAAACTCCAAACGCTCTCAATTTTTTCAATAAATTCGTGTAATTTTTAAGAAGTTTTGATTGCGATAATATTAAAAACATAAATCTTCAATCTATTTGTAGAAAAATAATTAAACATGAAATAATTTGTGTGAGATACATATTAGAGTTTTTGAAATTAAATGTGAAATTCTCTCGATCCAGCTCATAAAATCATATGAAAATTTAGTATGTTGTTCTTTATATGATCGATAATAAAATTTATTGTAAAATTTTAAAAATATATAACTGCAAAGGATTGAAATGAGGTTATGACTAAAATATTCAATGTTGTAATGTTTACAAATATAAACTTATTAAAAAAAAAGTTTCTTTATTTTTTAATACCAAATTGACGTTTTAGGCTACCAAATCCTAAAATCCACCGAAATATTTTAGGGGTTTGAGAGCGTCTCCCCATAATTTATTTTGTGAGTTTTTTGCCCCTAATTTATGTCTGGATTAACCACTTGAAATATTATCATACTTAAAGTTATCGATTTCACAAGTTCACTAATTATTAGTCTCAGCACACATGTTGAAGGGGTAAAAAAATTTCATAGTTAAAAAGACAAAAAAAAAAAAACCCACAATTAAAAGCCTTTAAAATTTTGTGGGTTTGGTGGGATCTATGAGCTCACTTTTTTTAATTATTTTTAGGCTAAATAGCATTTGTGGCTCTTTAACTTAATTTCAGTTAACGTTTTAGTCCTTTATCTGTTTTTTTTTCCCGATTTGGTCCTTTATTTTAATTTTAAGTGACAATTTAATCTTTTATGTTTTAAAATGTTAACAATATTATCCTTTTTTTTTTACAAAAATTCAAAAAATTCATCAAAATTTTCAACCAAAACCCATAAAATTAATTATATTCTTTAATATAATACAAATTTCATCAAATTCGTAACTCAAATATTCAAATAAACTCATATTTTTATTCTTTATTTGATTTTTAAAATTCCATCTCTAACAACATCAAATAAAAAATGAAAATATGAGTTTATTTGAAGATTTGAGTTACGAATTTGATAAAATTTATATTATATTAAAGAATATAATTAATTTTATGAGTTTTGGTTGAAAATTTTGATGAATTTTTTAATTTATTGTAAAAAAAGTATAATATTGTTGACATTTTAAAACATAAATGACCAAATCGGGAAAGAAAAAAAAAAGATAAATGACTAAAACGTTAACTGAAATTAAGTTAAGGGACCATGGGTGCTATTTAGCTTATAAAAAAATTCGACAATTTTTTTTTAATTATTTTTCAAAAATTAATTTTTTGATTTTTTTCCTCAAAATTTTCTGATAAAAAAGTTTTTGATTTGTTTTCGATAAAAAATGATTTATCAATTTTTTTTTAATTTTTTTCTCGGAATTGTTTTGATTCGAGAAAAAATTATTTTTGATATTTTTTCAAAATAAATAAATTTCAAAAAAAAGTTTCAACAAAAAAATTTTAATTAACAAAATATTAAGCTTATTAACCCATCACTTGATTCCATAAAAAATAATAAAATAATTAATCGAAACTTTAAAAATATTATTTTAACAAGAGAATTAATATTAAGATTTTTTAAGGAGACTTTGGACTTTAACATAATTCACAGCTCTAATCACGTTGTCATGTAATCCGTTCACTGTGGTAAGGGGTTTGCCTTTACTAGTGAGATTTAAGAACGGGAATAGAAGAAATTAACCATAATTTTTCTTATCTTTTCTCCCTTCTTGAAGTGTTATTTGATGCTTTCGTTTCGATCTCATTCCCACTTTTTTAAGATAAAAAAAAACTATTTCGATATTTGAAGGCAATGAAAATGATTACTTTTTCACTGAAAAATCCTTCAATGGCCATCAAAGCAGAGAAAATGATCGAAACTGCAAAAGCAATGAGAGACTCAGCTTTCACATGATGACTATAATGACCAGTAACTAGTTAATAAAAAACCAACAAACATTATTGTATTTATTTAATTCCGAAATGGTAGTTTCAAGCAATCTTAAGATTACATTAAGAACTTGGTATTTTCATCAAACCACATGAAGAAGAGAAAAAATTTGTTCATAAACACAAATGCATGTCATTACAACCACTTAATACTAATTCACGAGGCTTACAAGTCGATTGATATAACCAATGAAGAGTCACCCTTGTCAACAACGAATGTCTTGGAAGTTATCTTTTCTGAGCTAACAACTTCAACATTGTAAGTACCACTAAATCCCCTGAAGTTGAATTCCCCTTGCTCATCAGCATGACCATGACTGTGAGATAACCACTCTTGTTTAAGATCAATGAATCTTTTCCCAGCTTCATTGATATCACCTTCTGCATTCACCAACTGTGAATTGTCTCGGCTCATAAACAATTCCCAAAATCCCCACAGCATTACACCATCAACCGCAGGGTGTGCCATCGCTTCGCGCAGCATAACTTCCAAATCATCGCCTCTGACATATTCATTAGTGGAAGACACATCAAGCTCGGTGAACCAGATTGGTAGACCAAGAGAGCCCAATTTATCGAGTGCAGAACAAACAATAGGCCCCACAGGACTATCAATGTGACCCTGAATTCCAATTCCCCCAACTGGGGCACCTTGGTCTTGCAAATCAAGAATCTGTTGAATGTATTTTTCTGGAGATGAATTGGTGTCACATCCATCTTCAACATGATAATCATTCACAAATAGGGTAGCTGATGGATCTAGTTGGTGTGCAGTCTTGAACATGTTTGCCCTTATATCCTTACCTAGTCTGTCCTTATAAAATGAACCATGCAACATTTCATTGTTAACATCATAGTGCTTGAACTTGCCTTTGTAGCGAGTCAATAAGCCGGTTAAACGATTTTGGACAGCTGTTGTTAAATCATTTTTATTCAGTGATTTGATCCATTGCTGAACGTTGCTGTCCACTTCCCAGAAGATACAATGACCGCGAATGTCTATCTTGTACTTCTGACACAAGTCTAACATCTCATCTGCGTCCTTGTAGTTAAAATTCCCTTTTTGTGGCTCTGTCCAATACCACTTCAACTCATTACCAAATACAGCCCAGTTAAAATGTTGAACAAAGAAGTCAACAAAATCTTCATTGTCAATATTTGTTCTATTGATGCATGATCCAATTGGAAAATCGTTCAATATTTGTCGAACTCTCACAAATGTATACTGGCATGAGTCCAACCCGGAAAATTTTAACATAACATCACGCTTACGGATCTGCAGAGCAGCAAAAAAATATTTACAACGTAAAGTATCATATTTTTTATCAGTGCAGAATATATAAATAGATAGTAACAAAAGGAATAGTGTCAGTTGTCCGTTCATATAAGACATTTTAACTTTAGAATTGTGTATAATATATAGAATAAACCTTAGATGCCATCATGATACCTTGTCTGTTTGTTTCCTTAAATATCTAAACCTTGCCTGCCTATTAACAGGAAAAATTTGAACTCCAGCAACTATTAAGTCGACGCCAGAAGCAGGACCTTGAATATAAACCATAACCTTAGATGGCTGTTTTTCAATTCTAAATGAGCCACCAATTTCATGCCATCTGCTATCGGCGACTTCAGTTTGTCCTCCATTGACCCACTGGCCATCAACACTGAGGGAAATACCCGCATTCTGAGGCCCAGTTGATCCAGAACCAATCCGGACCCAAGCAGATACTTGATAAGTTAAATAGAGTTTCAATTTCTCAGTGATCATCTGAGCAGGACCCATCCATGTTTGTGTGCGATTGGTTACAAGAATATAGCGCCCACTCAGGGATTCATGAGGACCAAGAGAGTCTCTTGCCATCGGTGGAATTATACGCGGTGAACCAGTTCCAACATTCAAAGTACAATTGCCAAGAGGAAACCACCCGTTGGTGCCATTATCCAGACTGCTGTTCTCAATTATATTAACTCCAAAAGAGACATTCTGCACATACACAAAAAAAACAATGTTCAGGTTCTTGAAGCGTACAGAATTGGCCGTACAAGAAAAGTACATTAAGGCAATAGTTAAGTTTTCAATTTTAACAATGAATGTGTAAAAATTAATTAAGTAATCTGTTGAAATATGATGAAGCTCAACCTCAAAATCAGGGGGTGTTGAAGGAGGTGTTTTTGCTGCATGCTTTATAACCAAAGTGTTTACAAGAATGTCAGTGCCTGCAGGAGGGCCTTCCAAATAAACAACTACTTTTGCGGGGGAATCATTTAGAAGGAACTTTCCTTGCATTTGAGCCCAATCTTTATCTGTTGCCTGCACACTTTAGGAAACACAAGCTCCGCTCAGCAATTTAAAGATGTGTTCAGAGACGAAAGTAATATCAATTATTCATGATCTTGAAAGATTTCTATCATAATTACACCAAGTTTCTTTCTCTTTATAATATTACCAAGAAAATCACCAGGAAAGTCACATCACTTATGCTATGTGTACCCAGATGAAAAAGAAATGAGATAGATACTAACTTGGCAATGCCTATATACTGCTCTCGAAGATCTGGTTTTTGAACCCACAATGTAGCACGTACATCGGATGTAGTGACATTATTCCCAAATAACCGAACTAAAGCAGTGACCTCATAGGCAATCTTGCGCTGCACTCTTCCAGTGATCTCTTGCTGAATTCCGTTCCAGCTTTGGGTGCGTTCAGTTGCAGATGCAAAGAATTTCCCAGATTTCGGAAGGATTTTCCCATCTCCCATGGAATCATGTAACACAATCTTGCAGCCTCTTCCAGTCCAATTATTCAGGCCATCCTCAAACTGAGGATTTACTATGATGTTTTCATCGTCGGTGGAAACACGTCCTGTGTTTGTTGTGTTCTGAAATAATGAGGAAATGCATAAAAAATTGGTGTAAAAAATTTAGAGTTAAGTGTGTCATGAAACAATGAGAGAAATGAAACTGACACATTTTTATAGCAATTTCGATCTAGCAATTGAAAAAGTGATAGACACTACACAAGTTATGAGCTTGAATGTTCATTAAATATATTAGACTTATCATGCTGTAGAATATCACCAAGATGTAACAATATTTAAAATGTGCATAATTAATTACATGATGTTCATAATCTTAATTACATGATGTTCATAATCATTTGGATTGGAGCAAGTGATTTCTACTGATTTTATTTTATAAGCAGGTCACCTCGAGAAGAAGGTCCTTCCAAATAAACTATAACCTGGTCTGGTCTGGCATAGTTGACAACAAAAACGATTGAAGACTTCTCCTCATAGTAGGGTCAATTACATAGATTAAAAGACACCATAATATTTTATAATGAATCATATGCCCATTAATAGACCGGTTTAATATTTATATGCATAAAAAACTGATTTCATCTTATATTTACAAGGACTTCAGCTATTTATTAAGCTCTAGATAACTTATTTCCTACAATCATATCCAATGCTTTATGTCCTATGATAACCACACAACTTGATTAAAGCAAACGTGAATGGTGCATATTTCATTTTGGTTAATGCAGGACCCTTGTTAACAAATTAAATAAGGCAATACAACATAAACATATGAAAAGTTGCCAAATAGTAAATAGTGGATATTAGAAGTGCATACCTCTGAGAGTTTTCCAGTATCGACCTTCTCTGAGTTTTCCATAGTTTCTCAACAGACTTCTAAAGCCAATACAACAATCAACCAGAAGCCCTTCAATTAGTATGATGAAAAAATCAATTCATAATTAAACAATTATGACTTGGAGAACATGCACACTTTTCTTACAGAGAAAGAAATAAGACTAGCAAGGTACCTGAGGTAAGAGAAGTTTATGCTTCCAGTGGGAATGAAAGTTGTTAACACTGTTTGTGAAAAAGAAGGCTTAACCTCTTCAACATATATAGGCAATGGTCAGCAAAATTGTGAAGTAAAGGCTAAGAAAAACAGTGGGGCCAACCAGCCAAACCAATAAACAAGAGCCCCATTGTCGAAAAGCCATTAGCTTTTCATCCCATAAGTTGTCCTTTGTCAGGAAAAACTGTCCAAACAACATGATCAAATTAATTTCACAACACATTATAATTAAATAACTTATAGTTTTTTCTCCCCTATTGCTTTGCATTGCAGATAAACAATGCTTGAATTGGAATGGAAGCCTAAGGCTCGCAGGTTGATGAACAATGCTTAATTTAACACTACCACTTTAGTGATTTATATGAAACGTGGATTACAAGTTTCACAGAGTTAGGTGAATATTAATTTCACATGCATTTGATAAAGTAGCCATAACTTACTACAAATTTAATTTCCTGAGTACACGAAATCGAATTGCAGAACCAATAACATCTTCTTCTATGGTTTGCAAAACTCTTACGGAATTCATAAACATTACCACATTATTAACATTTAGTTTTTACAAGTTAGACAAATAATCCATTTGAGGTAAACAAAATTGAATTAAAAAGGTTACTTAGAAGTTAGGTTAACAAAATTTATCGTTTTCATATTTTTTTTTTTATTCTACAACACGCGATAACATTAATCAATAGTGGCTATTACCTAAATCTAAATGTCTCTGATCCAACACAAAAACAAACACTGCGGTGCAGTCGGAGAAATCAACGTAGGGAGAACAAAGAATATGGCATTCCATTGTTTCAACGAATTGTGGTTTAAGAGGGAAGATACCCAACAGAATCTGTTAATTCGTCTCGTTACTCTTTTTCTTTTTCGTGGATCTTTTCCTCGTCCCAGTTTCTTCGTTTCACGTTCTTTTTGTTGACATTCGTGTTTTTTTTGTTTGGTCGAAATATTCCTTTGATCTTTTTCCTTTGGATGGATTGAATGGGCTAATTAGCCCAAATATTAACGTGGATCTAGAATAATGTTATCCCACCACCCCAATTTTACTTTCTCACCACTAACCCACTTTTTTATAAAATAATAATAATAATAATAATAATAATAATACTTTCCATCCTTAACTTCAAGATATAATTTGACACAAATATAAAGATTATTTGACACAAATATTCACATCAAAATTGTATTTCTATGCGATTTTTGCTTTTTATATTATTTTTTCTTTAATAGAATATTTTTTCCACTTCAGTTTTAACATTCACACTCATTAGTATATTCTGTCGAAATACACTGTCGATTTTGATGTGTTCAAATAACACAATTGTTCTTTTAATTCGGTCCACGAATAATCCAAACTCGACCGATAACGCGATAGAAGGTTGAAAATTTTATATGTGAAAAATATTATTTCACTTACTTAGTATTTTTTTTCATTTATTTTACGATGATTCAAATTATTCAATATCTTTTAATCATATAGAGTTGTCTCGATTGCTGCCATTTAAAAAAACTTAAAAAAAAAATGTAATAATTTGATTACTTAAAAAATGAATTGAAATCGGCAAATAAAACTTCATGAAAACCAGATTGATAACCCGATCTAATCTACTCGTTTGGTCCGATAAACTGATTTACTCACAATCAGCTCAAATTGATGACATAATCGATGGAAATCGGCAGGAGCAGAGGGATGTCTATATCTGCTAGGGCTTGAGCCCCCATGACTTTTCTATAGTTTGTTTACTAGTAGCTTAGTCTCTTCACTTGTTCAAAAACAACAAAAGACACCAGTAATATCAGAGATGTGTATTTTATAGTGCTTAAAGCTACCAACTAGCAACAAGAATTCACCTAATGTATCCATTTTAAATAGGTTGAGTACAAAATTGTACTTTAAATAGAAAAAACTCAAATAAAATTATTAGAATAAACCGGAACAAAAATATCTTTAATTTTTTGAATATTTTCTTAAGTTACATTTTTTATAATAAATCGTAAGAGAAAAATAGTTCATTAAATTTTAGTCATTTCAGATGCAAGTTTAGCATTAAAATTGATATTTAACATATTTCAATAGATACATCATTATTTAGGTCGAATATTGTTAGGTACAATCTCTAATTCAATTTCAATTTCAATGACATAGACCATAATTTTTGTAAAAATACCAACGGCAAAACATTTTTAATAGTATCCAGTCAAGTGGTACATTCTAATCTCATGAATTTTTTTAATTTCTTTACAACAAAGTCGCAGTTTTTTTTTCAGTCTAAAATGATCATTATATTAAATGAATAATAGTTTAAAAGACATAATTATAAATAATTTGCATAAATTTGATATTTACCGGATGAACTCTTCTTTTTCATTATTTAATCCCTTAATCGAATGGTAATACTATTAGTACATGCGGGTATCCACTCGAAACTGTTTTAAATTGGACAGAGAAAATCCGCTTGATTAATACGGTTGTAGGTTTTTTCTGAAATTCATTTTGCTAATAATATTAGTGTCATTTTTAAATTATATATATATATATATATTTAATATACTTAATATTTTTTAAATATATTTAATATTTTTTAAATATTTTAAATTATAATTTACTCTTTATAAAAAATGTGATTTTAATATTTTTTATTTTATTATTATATAGTAATAATTATTTTGTTATATTAATTATAATAATAAATATAACATTTAAATTTATTATTTTATCTATATGAATCTGTGTGGCCAGAAAAATCCAAATTCCATCCAAATCAGATATGTGGACTTAAATTTTATCTGTCCCTGCTCTGCTGCCTAAGCCCTATGAAGCAAGTATGGCTCGCCTCTAGAAATTGTGTCAAGATATGCCACCTGCAGCTTTGGTTGGATTGACAAATTTGATTCAATTAATGCTCACACATGTTTTTGACTTGTTAACTCGCATTTTGATTTTGTTAAAAAACTATGTTTTGATAAATATTTTTGAAATAACAAATATTAGTATTACTTCACTCCATAACTCTTCTACCCAACTATCAAACCTATCTTTCAACTCCAACTCTTGTTGATAATTATTTTGGATTAGCTGTGTTCACCAACCTAAAACTATGTCTAACTATCAAACCTATCTTACAACCCCAACTCTTGTTGATAATTATTTTGGATTAGTTGTGTTCGCCGGTATAAAACTATGTCCAACTATCAAGTCTACCTTAAAACCCCAACTCTTGTTGATAATTATTTTGGATTAGTTGTGTTTGTCAATCTAAAACTATGCAACGAGTACTACATTATAGTGTTGTTTAACGGAAGAAAAACAACTTTATAGCATCAACTTGTTGTAGATAAAAAATAAAAATAAAAAACACATAATATGTGTTCAATCCATTACATTTAACTAAATGATTGAATGAAAACTTTTAATAAACTTCAATTAAGAATAATACATTTAAAAAAACTTAGAGTTTAAATTTTGATGGAAATAATAAATTGCTTGAACATTATCATTTGTTAGTTGTTAACGTTTTCAATCTATACTAACATAACCTTAACAACTAATTGACATTTGTTTATAACAATGAAAATGTTATTTTAATTAATTATTGATAATGTTCTCTCTCTTCAATTTTTTTTAACGCATAGAATTTGTTAATTTTTATTTTTCAAATAACTAATATTAATAATTATTTATTAATTTCATTAAAAAAATCAAACTTTTGTTGTTCCAACTCACTCAAATCATCAAACCATCTTATCACTAAAAAAAAATTAAAATTATTATTCCTAAAACATAATTAATTGTGTCCAAGATCTAGTTATCTTAGCGATGATGAATAACTAATTGAATATTACGAAAGACTTATCTCTAACACAGATTGCTTTGTATTAATAATAACGCACAAGGGTTTATCTAAAACCAGATTAGACAGACATATGACGTGGATATCGAAGCTGACAAGGCTGCCCTTATCTTATCCTCAATATTTTGTTCCTCGAAGAATACTATAATCTATCCACTTGTAGTTGGTACAGGCCCGTTTCTTTAACACATTCGATGAACAAAATAAATTAATATCCATAATGTTCACTGATGTAAAAATCTTAAGCATTGGAAAATGACATGATGTGGTCAAGGATCGATGCACCATTGCTACCGGTTGGGACCCTTTGTAAAGTTTGGTTTGTTTGAAATTGAAGCAAGGAGTAACAGAGATGGCCATAGGGGAGGAGGGCATGATTACGAAAGATGAATGGTAGACGACAAATAAGCATTGATTCCTAGTGAAAGTACTCATTTTGTCTTATGTGCACCCATCTCAAATATATTATTCCTCCTTCTCGTAATAAATAATAAGTCTTAAATTATTTTACATATATAAAAAAATTTCATAATTAAAAAAAAGGAGAATAGTCAATTATCAAATTATTTTTATTAATTATTAATAAATTTTTCACAGTCATAAATGCAAAATAAAATTAATATTTAAAAGTAGTGTATATGATAATAATAGATAATACATAATTAAAAAATAATAATTAAAGTCACTTTGAAAATTTATAAATAATATTCATTTTTAGATAATTATTTTTACTAAAATTATATTTATTGTGATGCCAATAAAATATAATTTATATTTTTATCTTAAAATATTTTTCAATTGATATAAATTTTATTTTTAAATGATTTTTATAAAAAGTACTATTGAAAATGTACTTATATTTTTATGAGATCTAAAAAAAATTAATGGTATTTAATTAAATTTCTTGAAATTAATCTTTACATATACTAGAATGATACCTAATTTCAAATAATTAAATAAAAACAAAATGGAAGGTGGTATCTCAATTCCATCTCAACAAGTCGACAAATTGGATTTTACGAGAAGCTTAATAGATTTCCATTTTGAGACATTGGCGTTGCATTTTTTAGCCAAAAAATTCCTTAGATATGATATGGCCAAACACGTTTAAGAAGGAAGAAACTACAATAAGGATATGGTTTGTCTGCATTCAAATATTCCAACAGCCATTAAATCAGAATAATCGACACCATATATGTTAAATATGATGGTTCATATCATACATTAATCAAATTGATGTCTACCCTTCAAAGTTTACCATTGACCATGATTATATAACTGCAGTTAAAGGTGACCGCAGGTAATCTATTCCCCATTATAAGCAGAAGCCAAGTAGACTATTACCCAACCACGGTTAAACAAACCACAGAAGAATATTTTTCTATATATTGCCGTTGTTATTCACCCACAAGAATCAATTAATCAAAATCTAAAATCGTATGTTATTATTATTGATTCCAAAATCATGATAAAAATTCCACCAAACCTTCAAATTCCTGATCGGGACACAATACAACACCACGAGTGTTTCATTTCAAACGACTCAGACATACACATTTCCATCCCTGAAGTTTTCTCCACAGATCAATTCCGAATGTTCGAATTCAAAGTTAGAAAATGCCAGCGTGGCAGATCCCACGACTGGACAGAATGTCCCTACACTCATCCCGGCGAAAAAGCTCGCCGGAGAGACCCTCATAAATACAATTACTCCGCCACTCCTTGCTCGGAGTTTCGCAAAGGTAATAATAATATTACACAATAAAGTTATAACTAATTTACACAATAAAGTTTAACTAATTAGTGTGTTTAATAATGTATCTAATAGATAACTGTATCAAAGGTGATTCTTGCCACTTCGCTCACGGCGTTTTCGAATGTTGGCTCCACCCTTCTCGTTACAGGACTCAGCTTTGCAACGACGGAACCTCTTGCCGGCGACGAGTTTGTTTCTTTGCTCACACTGTTGATCAACTCCGCAACGCTTCCTCTGAATCATTTGTTTCATCTCCTACTTCGGTTCTTAACGCTACGCTGATCCTCGATTCAAATTCCCGATACGGCGTCGTTCCGGTGAGCGCGACTGAATTAGTTGGATTAATGCGCAATGTTCGATTTGAGGATTCAGGTCGGGTATCGCAGATGGGTTGTGTTTTCGGGTCAACGCGAGGTGGGTTTTTGAGTGTTCCATCAAACCATGAAGGAGTTGCTATGGAGAGAGTGGAATCAGGAAGAGATCTAAGAGCGAAAATCTACGGAAAATTCAGTAGGGTGAGCTCCAGTGATGCTATTCCTGATATTCGATGGGTTTCGGAATTGGTTATGTGAATTTGAAAGAGTTGATGATTTTGCTATGTACGTATGTATATTGTTGAATGATGCATTCAAATCTGAATTGTCTGATATTGGTTTATCGACAAGTGATGTATGTGAAGTGTGGGATTCATGATGGCAACGCATATTCAAATTCCATTAAATGAGACTTTTTGTGTGTCTCTGATTTCTAATTCATTTTCTGACTTTTTGTTTTCTTCTTGTATTAAGGATTTGGGTAGCATTTTATTGTGTTCGTTCTTTTTTTATTATTTAAACTTGTATTCTTGTGATCTTGTCTTTATTTTCTGTTGTGTTTGGATGTCTATGAATCAACACAAGAAACTTTGAAGAATGATGTATCTTTTTTTTCCTTAAAGAATGATGGTAGACTTTTTTATCTTAGAAATGAATATAATGCATTTTAATGAGAATAGAAAAATAAAATATAATCAGTCCCATTGTAATCAACCCTCCTCTTCACCTTTCTGTTAATGAATTCTGTATTAAAGTTAGGACGGTTATTCTAATTCATTCTCAAACTTTATCTCACATTTGTAAAAAATAATATTAATATTTCATGTTATTTTTTCTAGTTTTTTTAGTAATTGTTAGTATTATACTCAAATTGAGATTTGAACTCTAGTTCTCTTTAGTAAATTAAGACAAAATATGATACATTTCTAATTCATGTTATCTCTTATAATGACATCAAATGAATCATTATGTCTAATCTAAGTTTTGTTTGAATTATTTTTTTTATCAAGTATTAGGTTGAATATGAAATGAAAGTAAATCATCTCTTCTCTTATTTTACTCCCCAATTAAAGTACTTATTTGATATCAATGTTTGTTGGTTAAGTACTCTCCATTGAAGATGATTTTAAAAGTGTCTAGAATATCAGTTTATTCAAATTAAATGTAACATTTGAAGTTTTATTAGAGATATCTATTTAGTTTAATATTAAATAGGAAATAACTCCTATAAAATATTTTGTATATCCAACCGTGCTTCCGCGAAAACACAAGATATAATGAATTGGTTGTCCGTTCTTACTTTTTGCAGTTTCTTTGTTGCAATTCAGTTTTTTATTCAAATTGTAGTTTATTTTTTTACTAATTCAGATCATGTGGGGCCAGACAACTAGAACATCTCTCATTTTTCATATTTTTTTTTCCTAAGTCAGAAACACCTTGGGAAGTTTTGAGAAAACTTTCAACAACTGTCTGTCTTGGAATCCAATTCAAAATCTACATTATGTGGTTGAAGGTGATTCACCCACCTTCTCCAATGACTTCACCACAAATTGGAGAGAGCTATTATGGTTTTGCTAGAATGAATACCATTATGGTGACAAATACAAATTCCAATTCCTACTAAGTTGAGACGAGACGAGAAAGATGCATCAAATAATATTGGAGTGTTGTCGTTCCATATGTCAGCAGTTGCGCTGATGTGGATCCACAATCCAGCATCGCGTACTGTTGCAAGAAACAGTTGGTTTCACAATTAACTACGAGTACGCGGTCCTCATATTGTTGACCCATTGACTCTGTCCTATTTTTCCGAAGTTACCAATTTGGTGGCTTTTCAACCTTTTTTTTGACAGAGCACTCAATGTGTTGTGCTCTTTTTCAACCTAGATAGTAATCAGGCATTGTCGGCCCGGTGGGTCCAATCCGATTTCACTCACTTAAAATTTAATATTCTCTTCCTCTCGTAATCCGTCTATTTGTTTAAAAAAATTAAAAATAATTTTTATAATATTTTATTTTTTATTATAATATTTTTAAAAATATATTTTAAATATAAAATTTTAAATGAAAAATTGATTTAAATAATTTATCTTAAAGTATGATTTTAAGTATTTTATTTGTTTTTTACAACTTTTTTATAACGAAATTTTAATAAATTATTAAAATAAAAAACTATTTTGAGATGTTATTAATAAGAATTATTTTTAAACTACACTTTTTAAAAAAATATATTTTTACTATGTTAACATCTTTAATAATGAATATTGAAGTTATTGGATATCAAAATTACTTTTTTTAATTAGTAAAAGATGAATCTAAAAAAAACTTATATTATTTTTAAGTAAATTTTCATAAAAATCATTTTTTAAAAATAAAATAAAAATTACTTTTTAAAATTTTAAACAAAAGAGCCCAATAATTGATTCGTTTATAAAAGAAATTATTTTAAAATAATTGATATTTTCAAAATACTTATTTTTAATTGTATTATTTAATTAATATTACTTGCATCATTTCTAATACAATATTTTTTATTGTGCATTTATGACATTGATAATACATCAATATCTAACAGGAATAGTTTGTTAAAAGTAATATTTTCTATTTCAATTATACATTTTTCTTAATATGTGTAAAATAATTAAATAACTCAATTATTTTAGATAAGAGGGAATTTAAGATATTAATAAATTTATTTTATTGCTAATTATTTTAATTCTCTCAATTTACATCAACATACATATATTTAGACGTAGAAAATACTATTTCCGTCTTAATATAATTGTCGCATTTGACAATTTCACACATATTAAAAAAATCTGATAAATGAAATCGAGAGAAGAATAATTTTACTAAATTATTCTTTAAAATCATTGGTTGATTCCAATTGTCATAAATGTAAAATGAAAGATAATAAATTGAAAGTGACACGTATAATATTAATTAGAAAGTAAAATAGGTAAAAACAAATTAAAATTGCATTACAAAATAAAAGCTACAATTAATTTGCAATAAATTTTTCTTGGACAATTATTTATGGGATGAAGGGAAGCCATCTCAAATAATTTAGCTATTTGATTTTCATACATATTACGAAAAATATATAAAATAAATATAGAGAATGATACTTTTATCAAATTAACTTTGTTAACTATGGATTCATTATCAATATCATAATCTATAATAAAATATATTGTATTCAAAATGATACACATTGTATTAATTAAGTGGTACAATAAATAATATATATTAAAAATAAAAAAGATTTATTATTTTGTAATAGTTTTTTTTTTACAAATGAGCTGTAGATAACATTGCTTATAAATTGGAGAAGTTCCGTAAAAAATATATATATATATTAGAGAAGGTTGCAACCGTTTTGGCAAAAAGAAATTTGAGTTTTCTAAGCCGCATCCTCCACCTATATCTGTCACCCCCAACTCATACAAAATACAATTTTGTTCTTTTAATCATCTATAAAACTCTCAAAATTTTACCGCTCATTTTTTCACTCATTCTTTCGAACATTTAGATAAATCACCATAAATTTTGAATATTTCCAAATCAAAAAGTTACTCGAATATTTTAAAGCTTCGAAATACATAACTTCCAGAATTTCGAAACTTTCAAACAATTGAAACTTTCAAAATAAAAAAATTTCAGAATGTCAAAAGTTTCGAACAATCTGAGACTTTCGAAATAGAAAAATTTCAGATTTTTTGAAAGTTTTGAAAGTTTCGAAACGATTAAAATCGTCAAAGGTATTAGAAATCAAATTTTCGAAATAAGTATTACATTTTGAATGTTTGTTGAAAGTTTATAAATTTTCAGTTTTGCTTAAAGTTTCGAAATGTAATATAATTTTTTAAAAATAGTTATATTTTTTATTTTAAATATCATATTTATAATATAAGTATTAATTAAATTTAATATAGTTTTTAAAATCGGGTATGAGTAGAGTTGAAGATTATGCTACAATACCAACTATAGATTATATAGATAAATTCACGACTAATCAGACAATCTTAAAGATAATTGATTCTATAAGTTTTAGTTTTTAATGTATAAACATATATTGATGTTTTATTTGAAATATATTTATAGATATTTTTCTCTCGATAAGTTGTATTCAAATGGGTAAAAACTATTAAAATGCAAAATGGAATAATTATTATTACCATTCGATCTGATAAAGCTACCGGAAAGAGAGGAAGAAAAGAGTAATTAATTTTGGAATGCAAAAGAGGTGAAATATATGAATCAAAATCAAATGTAACTTGTTCTCACAAGGAAAACTGTTAATTCAAATTTAGATGTATACCGTTGAGTATCGATGAAGGATGAAAAATTAGTGTTCGTTGTGGAACACACAATTACGATTTAGCGGATACTTTAAACGATCATTGATATTTTGGGAATTTAAAAAAATTTGTTGATGACGTGACAAAATATAAGTTTGTACCAATATTCATTTTGAATGCTTTGATAAAGAGAAATAAAGATAATCTCACAATTTCCACTCAAATATATATAAAGCAAATAGTACTTATCAATCATCTTTGAGATGATCGTACACATAAGTACAACATCTCTTGAAGTTAATACAAGAATTAAGTTTTTTTAATTGTTATATCAATAATTAAAAAAAATTGGAAAATTTCGAAACCTTCGAATTTTTGAATATTTGAAATATTCGAAAGTTTTTCCTATTTCAAAAGTTTCGACATGTTCGTAGGTTTCGAAAATTTTGGAATTTTCTATTTTGAAAATTCTGGAAATTTATCGTTTTGAAAGTTTCGAATATTCTAAAAAATTTTCATTTCAAAAGTTTTAAATTGTTCGAAAGTTTTGAAATTTTTTGACATTTTTTATTTCGAAACTTTAAAATATTCAAGTAACACTTACTTTTTGATTTCGAAAGTTATGGTGATTTATCTAAATGTTCGAAAAGAGGGAGTGAAAAAATGAGAGGTAAAAAAATTTGAGATTTTTATAGATAGTTAAAATGGCAAAATTGTATTTTCATATGGGTTCGGGGGTGACAGGTTTAGGTGGGGATGCGAGGTAGAAAACTCAAGAAATTTTTGTAATGACGGTCCACTTTTGAGACTTTCGTATATCAATGTAGGAAAATTGTATTTTGTACCCCCATTAAACTTATACCCAAAATTTAAAAAATTTATGCTTGAACTTACTAAAATACCCTTAAGTTTTACAGTAAAAAATAAAAATACTTGATCCTACTCCACAATCTGAAATTTCCGGAAAAGGTAATTTTTTTTCTTTGAAATTCTCTTACCGAAAATTTCAAGAACGAAATTTCTGGTAGTTATTTTTCAATACCGAAAATTTCAGCTAAAAATTTGAAATTCAAGTAGTTATTTTTTAATACATGAAATTTCAAATTTTTGGTTGAAACTCTAAGAAATTTCAAGAACAAATGAAATTTGAAATTTCTGGAACAAGTTTTGTTTTTTATTATTTTTTTTGCATTATTTTAATTCAATTTTTTTTAATGAGAACCATATGAGCGAAAAAATACCGTGGAACATTCTCGAATTCGACTTCCTACTCATGGTTGTGAAGTCCACACATTATACTAATAATTTGTTTGTCTTCAATGATATTGATTTAAGTGTAAACGGATAACTACACATTTTAGTTGAATTCCCTGAGATACTTTTATTTGACTTATATTTTTCAATTCGTTCACAACCAAGATTTAATTTTGACTTCCTTCCTCTCTTTTTGGTCTCTATGTCAAAGTGAATAATGATAACAGTTACTCGATTTTGTCGGTCAATCTCTCGTGTCATGATATGACAACTTCTCGTGACTCAAAAATTTGATCTGTTGTGAATGCTTTAGTCAAATCTATACATAACGATGTTTTTTTTCATCCTTGTTTAAAAAAAAAGTTAAAAAATCCAAAAAAATAATTTATGTATTGGAAATTTTAAATTTTAAATTTTCGGAAGAATAAAAGTAACTACCGAAAATTTCAAGGCACGAATTTCCGATTGAATAAAAGTAACTAGGAGAAATTTCAAAGCACCAAATTTTCAATAGTATAAATAATATACCGGAAATTTTGTTGGTGAAATTTTCGATAAATAATTTATACTACCGGAAATTTTGTTCGTTGAAATTTCCGGTACACAAATTATATCACCAAAAATTATAGTGACCGGATAAGATTATAGAGTAATTTTTTTTTTATCTTTGATTGAATGAAAATGAAATAAATAAATTTAAGTTTTTTATATTTTGGAGTATAAATCCAATTAGAGAGTATATTTTAAAGTAGGAGAGCAAAATCAAGAGTAATATATTTTGAAGTAGAGAAGAAGGGGATAAAACATTCACATGTACAGTTATTACTAATATTTATGTAATATTACACCAAAAAATATTATAAAGTTTTACGTGATAATTTATGTTAGTTTTTAATTTCATCTTAAATTATTCGGATTGATCAATTCGAATGAGTATTTTTATCGATTTGCAATTCAGAAATGTTTATTTTGGAGCTTTTGAACAATAAATTTATGTGTAAAATTAATTTTTAAAGAGTCAAAGACAACAAATTATATCTTGAAGTTAAGGAGGGAAAGTAAATTCCAATTAAATCCCAGTACATCTAATGGTTCTGTTTCTTGTTTTCTTATTGTTGTGACTCAAGTTCCTGTGGGTGTTGATACCTTTTCTCCCTCCTATCATAACTTTAAGGAAGGAAAATAAGTACTCATGGGACATGCTTTTGATTTAGAATAACCGTGAATCCTGCTCTCCGGTTTAATTTTGGTTTTCTGGCATTTGTTAGTCTCATTTTTTTTTTCATTTCATTTATTTTTGGGTTCTTTTGAGTGGGTATGGACGCATAAATTTGAATAATGGGAGTATTATATATTTTTTCAACTATTATCTCATGTAATCACGTGTAATATTAATTTACTAAAATTAGAAATATATTTTTAAAAATATTTTTTATTAGTAATTTTATAGACCAGAGTAAACAACGAAAAATGAGGATTAAATTTACTAACTAAAAACACATTTAAAAATAAAAATAATTAATATAAGACATAATTATATTTGCTTTTGTAATTTTAATATATTTAAATACTATTATATTGATCAAAACATAGTGGAACTGCAATCTATAATATTGATCTTTCCTTTTATCGTATATCTTTTTTAGTGCAAATATAATTTATTTTTAGTATATAAATACTAAAAATATTAATTTTCTTATATGAGTAAAAAAAAATTAATTTTTCAAAACTAACATTGCTCAAACTAAGTTCTATATAAGTTGTGTATCTGATTCTGAGTTTTGATTTCTGATTTTAATGAATAATGTGCTTCGATTTCTATTTTTGGGTATAACTTCTGAGTTTTAATTTATGTTTTTAATGTGTTTCAATTTCTGAGTTTAATTTTTTTCATAATAAACCCATAGATAACGGAGATGGGAAGAAGATGTTGAAAAATTATAATTCATTTTAATTTAGATTTTTATTTTTAATAAAACACTAATTAAAAGTATAACTTTTAAATTAAAAGCTTATTTGGCAGTTCTTATGGTGTTTGTAACAAACACTTGCATTTTTGTAAGAGAATCTCTTAAAAAGAGTAATGATATTCTCCATTTGTAGGTTAAATTATTCTTTTACTATCTTATCATTTTTTTTTAGATTTTATTTTAGTTTTTTAATTAATTTCCGTTCTATTTTATTCCCTATACTATAATTCTATTAGTTATTTTAATCAATTTAGACTTTCGTTAAGCTTTCTGAGTCACCAATACACTCAAGAACAATAATTTAACCTTTTATTAACTATGAAGTCGATATATTTTAAAATGACTACAAAGTCATACTTAAGGAATCAAAATGGAATAAAAATTAGTTAAAGTACCAAAACCAAACTTAGAAGAAAGAGCAATTTAGCCATTTATTGACTATGAAGTCCATATACTTCAAAAATATAGATGTGTCTATATCGAATACATATCCGATATTAATATTTTACGGATACTTGCGGATATGTATCCTAAAAGTATCATAATTATTATACAGAGACATATCTGTTCGAATACATATCCGATATTGACACTTCATGAATACTTGCGGATACATATTATAGAAGTATCATAATTATTATTTTTATTGACACAAGTGACCAAGTTGACATGTATGTTCAACTCAACGTTTTTTCATTAAAACTAACGGAAAAGACCAAAGTGACTAACAAAACCATACTTAAATAGGCATGACAATGGGGTGCGGGCGTGTTTTGCCTCCCCCACCCCCGCACCCGGTTAGTTGGGGGAAACCTGTCCCTGTTTTTTATCAAATGAAATTTAGTTCTCTATTTTCACCTATGACGGGGTTCAGATTTTTCCATCTGTGTAACACCCCGAGTTTAAAACACAACACAAGTGTATTTTTTTTTTAATAAATAAGTAAAAGAATTTTCCAAATTTAATTCAAAAAGAATTAAAATAAAGTTTTCACTATTCATTTCATAAAATGGCACGTCGTAATTTAATCGATGAACGTAATTAATTAGTTTCATCATAAATATCACTAAGTACTTATCTTTGGAAAATTAATAATAAACATTAATACATTTCAAAAGATCACTGTCATATCATCCCAAAAGAAAATATCAGAGTGCGGAATAGTTTAGCGGAAAAGTAGTACAATAATTTCCAAAATAAAACAAATTACATTTTCCAGTTCAAAATCCCATACATCAAATCTAACCGATCATGCACTAAAGCTACAGTAGCACAGATTTCTTCCGCATACCAAACAAGTCTCATCCGACTCCGCCGCTCGCCTCGATGTAACTTTCTCCTCCTCATCATACAGAGAGGGGTCAGTCTCCTCCGAAGTCAGATCAATGTACAGTCTCGGTCGCTTTGGCGGTGCCGGAATCTCATAACAATCATCGGATATCCTAGACGGACCCGGAATATCAGCTGCTACTGGTTTCGGCTCTTTGTTCCTATCTTCCGCCTCAGAATCATGTACATCTCCTCCAATCACCGGGTTAGGAGTCACCACTCCTACGGTGGCCTCCGTCTCAACCCCTCTAGCTGGCTCCTCCGCATCATCAAAAATCCCGTGCGCCTCCAATACCAAACGGGAAGGCACAGGAAAGTCAATGCTCGCATAGCTGTGCTCCACGTAGTGCACTACTCCAGTGGTCCTACAGGTCCTCTTCAATCTCCCTGTGTACGTAGCCCTGCTTGAGATGGGGTCGTATACCCAAGCAGTAGGCACGGAGCGACCAATGAAATCGAGCGACGTTTCCGTCGTCTCGGGTCCCACGGGTGGCATGGGTTTGGGGGGCATCTGAGGGCAAAGCCCAAATTCCACATATAATAGTAAAGGGTCACCGACCGAAATTAACACATAACACGTAGCATTTATATCACAGAAGCAAATACATCCATGGCATATCATATAACAATGATAAAAATTAAGGATGCTCATTTGAAAATTTCATGACATATATGTTTTCCAAACAGCAGCCAAGTAATATGGAAAACATATTGTAAATACAACTACCACTTCAGCAATCACAACATTCATCAGAAATTCAGATTTTATAACGTACTTACACATATCACTTTCCAATCATCATCATATAACCAAATTGTGACCCACCAATCAATCACAATGATGCAATATGTATATGCTCATGTATTCAACTTTTTGGAATTACCAAGGTGCAGTCGCTCAACAGACCAACACAATTTAAATATGTTTGACTTTAACGACCCTCAATACCAGGGTGCAATCGCTCAACAGATCAACACCAGTGCAGTCGCTCAACAGACCAGCACTCGTGCAGTCGCCTAACAGACCAGCATTCGTGCAGTCGCTCAACAAACCAGCACTCGTGCAGTCGCTCAACACACCAGCACGTTGGACATATAACAAGGTACAATCGCTCAACAGATCAGTACGGTGCAGTCGCCCAACAGACCAGCACTCGTGCAATTGCTCAACAGATCAGCACGTTTTTGCGCATTTCAGGGTACAGTCGCTCAACAGATCAGCACGTTTACGCATTACTATGTGGCCCATCACGGGTACCACTTGACTATGCAATGTATGAATATGCAGTGTTTTCTCTTCACTAAAACATTATGCATTATCAGGAAAATTCAACCTTTCCATCATTTTTCAAAACATCTCAACACAATCAATATCATAATCATCACAACCATGATTAAACAGTTAATAAATCTTTATCACTTTACATTATCTCACAATTCCATTCTTAATTATCATAAGTTTTTCCCCCAACTCTTAAAATTCATAAAACAGTGTTTAAAACTGAGATTTCTGGAAAATACGAAGCTGTATTCGAATACAGAAACCAAAAACAGTGCAGAATTAACACTCTGTATTTGAATACAGCTTCCTTGTATTCGATACAGAGGCTGTCACAGTATAAAAATCAGTATCTTCACAACTTCAGTAAAAGTCTCAAAAGTTTCATCATTACCACTTCAAATTATCACAAAAGCTCCATTTCAATTCATCACAAACCTTCCCAATATTCCCAACACTTAAGGTTTATAAAACAATGTTTAAAACTTTGGATTTTTGAAAAACACGAATCTGTATTCGAATACAGGTAAAAACTGCAAATTTAACACTCTGTATTCGAATACAGCATATTTGTATTCGAATACAGAGAACAAAAATAGTGTATCTCAGCATTTTCTCCCAGTTCATTAAAAGTTTCCAAAACATCATCATCTCCTCTTCAAAACTATTTCAAATACTCCATTTTAAAACATTGTAACGCTTCTCAATGTTCCCCAACACTTTAAGATTCACATGGAAGTGTTTAAAACTTAATTTTCTGGAAAACACGAATCTGTATTCGAATACAGCTTCCTTGTATTCGAATACAGAAGCTAAAACTTGAGTTTCTGGAAAAACCCGAATCTGTATTCGAATTCAGCTCCCTTGTATTCGAATACATAAGCAAAAATTGTGAAAGTCAGCATCCTGTATTCGAATACGAGACTGTCGTAGTCGAATACAGATGCTAAGTCAGAAGCAAAAATCCTTCCTCTGTATTCGAATACAGGGGCCCATATTCGAATACAAGTTCGAAAACTTGAGTAAAACAGAAACTTGGCAGGTTGTATTCGAATACACTCAGATTCAACACTCTTTTGAACCACAAAACTCAGACATTTTTCATTAATAACAACTCTCCAAAAAACATTTCCATCATTCAAAATCCCCTTTTCTTTTGAAAACATCAGCAACACCAGATTTTCGTCAACAAGACAGAAACAAAATCAACAACACCAAGCAACATCACAGTTTTGCTTAAATCCCCCAAAACAGAATATCAAACTCAAAACAGAACATGCAAAGTATTTCTAGCATTGTTATATAACCAATCACAACATGCAAAACATTTTCAGCTTTCTCACACAAGCAGAACAACATTAATACATTCAGCCAGACATCAACCATCACATAGCAGCAAAACACCAACAAAATGCATTTTTTTGCATTTTATACAACCAGCACAACAGTTTTAAAAATATGCATTTTGATCATCTTCAAAATAACATGCAAGACATTTTTCAACTTTCCCACACACACAAACAAAACACCATTACTGCATTCAACCAAACAACAACCATCACTAAATCATTACACATCAACATAATGCATTTTCTTCATTTTTTTAAAATGTCATTGCAAAAATAGTTTTTCTTTAAACAATGATGAAAACATCAGTAATGTCATGAAAATTATGCATTTACAGCCCTAATGCAGCTAGAAAGTGGAAGGTGCCCTTACCCTTGTTGCGTTTCTGCTACTGCTCACGTTTCTGTTTTCGTTCCCGTTTACGTGTCAAAAATCGGCGAAGTTTCCGTTATGCGTTTACTGCTACGAAAGTGGGTTCCTTAGCTCCGTAATGATGAGGGGAACAACTTTTGTACTGAGGGTTTTCTGGTTTGGTGCTTGGATTTCCAAGTAATGTCACTTTTGAGGAACTTCATCTCTCTTTTTTTTTGAACGAACTGGACAGAAAACAGAATGGGAGGGAAGGAGAAGGTGGATACTGTTACATGCAGTAAGGGCAGTAAGGGAGGAGGAATGATGTTCTGATTTTACCCATCCTTCTCACTCCTACATATAGGCTTGTGTAGGTGCCACCTCACCTGACACTTGTCTGATCCTCAGCACTTAACCAGTCTCGTCGCAATTAGCCGATAATCTCTTAAGTAACTGTCCGTTAATTTAATTACTTGTAATTAAATTAATTTATTCTTCATCCAATAATCTTAATTCATCTTCCAAAATAAATATTTATATATATATATATATATATATATATATATATTCACTCAAAACATACATATATTAGATATTTTACAAATATCCCCAAAATACACTTAATATTAATTCCATAATTTAATTCTTAAATTTAAGGGTCTTACAATCTGCATCCATTTATATATATAAAATAATAAATTTAAAAGTCATATTAATTATAATTAATATAATAAAATTATTATTAATATACAAGAAAAATAATATTAAAATCATATTTTCTGTAGATAGAAGATTATCATTTTTAATATTTAAAAAATATAAAATATGTACAGGTATATGAAATTTAAAAATGACAATAATATTACGAGGCACATTCAGGTGCGGCCTGGATATCAACACCCCTAAATCCGTCCATGCCCTCAAATTTTAATTTCGGAAAAATCCGCACACACATCCAATCAAAGCGGATTTTATTCGTCCAATCAAAACGAGTTTGAGTGAGTATATGCGGGTGCAAAATTTGTTCTCATCCCTATACTTAAGGGACCAAAATAAAACAAAAATTAATTATGGGACCAAAGCGAAATATGAAAAAAGAGTAATTTAGCCCTTTATTGACTATGAAGCCGATATACTTTAAAATGACTAACAAAACATATTTAAAGGGCCAAAACATAATAAAAATTAATTAAGGGATCAAAATGAAACCTGAAAAAAAGAGTAACTTAGTCCTTTATTGATACTTCATG
The DNA here is from genome assembly GCA_037974295.1 of Cicer cuneatum. Lineage (NCBI taxonomy): Eukaryota > Viridiplantae > Streptophyta > Magnoliopsida > Fabales > Fabaceae > Cicer > Cicer cuneatum. Next base: position 74,177,425 of record JBBPBO010000004.1, read on the forward strand.
GATACTTGCAGATACGTATAATAAAAGTATCGTAATTATTATATAGACGTAACTATATCGAATACATATCCGATATTGATATTTCACATATACTTGCGAATACATATATTAAAAGTATCATAATTATTATATAGGGATGTATTTGCATCAAACATGTATCCAATATTGATATTTCACGGATATTTGCAGAGATATATCTTAAAAGTATCATAATTATTATTTTTATTTTTAAAGATTAATTTATCCGATACTTTTGAAATACTTGACGGATACACATATCTTATGAAAATTAATAAAATAAAGAATATGAGACAAATCTTTTGGGATATCAATTGACATGCACATAATCCACTTTAACATGTTATTACTACTTTTGAATTGAAAAGTTATCAATAAACAAAATTTCGAAGCTATATTTTTTTATTGGATGTCAAATAATTTAAAGTGTTTTTAAAATGTTAGATATTGAATAAAATTATTTATTTAAATTCTTTTAACAATATTTTTATTGATATCCTAACACATAAATTAAAATAAATTATAAAAATTATGATCATTATAATTATATATTTATGAAGAATGGCCGATACATATTTCTTTATAAATTTTATATATGTATATAATTTTTTAAATAAAATTTTTATTATCATGTCTAAACCGTATTATATTCCAAATTTTAAAAATTTTGCATATTTGAATATTTGTGTCGTATCATGCTCGCGCTTGTAGTACACACCTATTTTTATTTAGAAGACTTTGATACGTACATTTAATGCATATTAAAAAAATTAACATTTAATTCATAAGTATAATTTGTATATAATTATTACTAAATTATCTTTTTTTTTTTGTCTGCATATATTACTAATTTTATGACTTAAAGCATCTATTTCGGACAAAAAATCCCTAAAAAACTACTACTAATCTGTTATAATTAAAAACTGATTTTCATAATTTGACAACCAAACTGAATTGTAGTGTTGCTATTACGATATTTTCGTTGTTTGATGCGCATTGACTCTGTTGGCACAAAACAGATAACAAAAAAATCCGAGTGACGAACGATAACGGATTTCATCGAATCTACTTTATCCGGCACTTTTCACATTCTGTCATTTTAAGATCCCCCTTGCTGTTTTTTAACCTTTTTTGAAGTTTAATGAGAGACACTGAAAGTAACATACAACAATCACAGCCTAACACGTTGATTTACAAATGCTCTAGGAAAACAAAAAGTGCGCATACAAAACTATTTCCTTGATTTTTTTTATATATATTAATATATTAAAAAAAAACTTTACTGCGTTAGTTAATAACAGCTCAGTCTTAACTTTTTATAACTAAAAGCAAAGATAATGAATGTTTTTAGAAAATTTAAACAATATTATTATTAATGTTAAGTATATTTATATATCACATTATCCATAAAATATTTTATTAATTTTTAAATTGAACTCTTGTATGTGCATGTTTTTAAAAGCATTATTATTATTCTTGTAAAAAAAATATAATTATTAATTTATTACTATAATTTAGCTTTTTGTTGGTCAAATTACCATTTATTGACCATGATTCAACATTAAGTCTTACATCTACTAATAGCAATCCACTTACCAGATTTTTCAAACAGACATGGAGGGGATATTTTCGTGCCTAATTTAGGCATGATAGAGTAAAATGTATTTTTTACTATTTTAAAAATGTTATAATATGTTTTTCTCTTTCTTTAAATGTCATAAAATTACACTTTATTCTTTCATATGTAAAATATATGTATAAATTGTATGTGAGATGATTAATTCCTCCATAAACACATGAATTTTGTTAAAGAATACTTGTTAAACAATAAAAATAACAATTCTAAAATAAATTGTAATTACCATAAAGGATAATCTAAAAATATATACCATTCTACTATGTGTAAAGAAAATGAGCGAAGTTGCGTATAAACAGTTAATTTATTCTCTGAAATTATAGAAGTGAATTAATCATTATGTCAACACAATTCTAAAATTAATGAAATTACAAAATATATATTTATTAGATTTGTTCCTCGGATCTTATTTGCAGAGATTATATTAATATAAAGGTAATATTTGATAAAAGACAAAAGTAAGTGGACATACTTAATTAATATTTTACGATTCTAAAAGTTATTTTAAATTATTAACAATTGATAATACGAGGACTAATAATACATTAATATGGTCCTACAATTTTATTCAAAATAAATGAGTGTTGATTTGATACAAATTTCGGCTTAGCTCGCAGAAAAAGGGAAAATTTCTCATACAGAATCATAATATTGTAGAAAGTGTTACTTTGTTAAATTATTAAGTAAGCACCGTGATTTTAATTGTAAGTACCATTATTAATGATAATTATCTGAAAAGAAAAGGTAAAAGAGTGGATTAGGACAAGAAAACCTAATTAAAAACAATTAAGTGCAATAAAGGAACTTCTAAAGGGCCCCACAAACTTGCACTTTTCTCTTATCATGTTGATTTCTATCTCTAAAGATCACAATACTTTCCGTTTCTCTCTTCCGAACAATCCTTAAACACAAACACACCCTTTCTTCTCTCTCTCTATCCCTAATTTTCTCTTCTGTTACCTTTCTTTTTTCTCCAATTGATTTCACTTCTCTTTCCCTTCCCAACATCACCCCCTTTTTCTCCTCCGAAATTCTCGTTTCTTTCTTTACTAATTTCCTCCATTGATTTTTCCACACCCGAATACTCTCCGACTCTTTCTTCTTCTTCTTCTTCTTCTTTTTCCTTCTTTCTAACACAATCAAAACCTACCTCTCTTTCCAACTTCTGATTTTCTACCTGCGGTAATCTCAGGGAACTTCAACTATTATTATTCCCCTTTCTTTGCGTTTTGTTTTTCAGTAATTGTCTTGAATTACTTAAACTGTAACCGTGATCGAGTGTGAATTTATATGTTTTTCTAGTACCCATTTGGGGAAAGTTTAGATTCGGTAAATTGGGTGGGTTAATTAGTTATAAGTATAGTTTTGTGTTTGTGCTACAATCACTTTTTTTTGGAGCTTAACGATTATAAGTTGATTTTGTTTTGTAACTGTAATTGATTTGTTGGATTAGAGGATCATGCCATTAAAAAGGGGAGGGTTTTGTTTGTTGTATTGTAGTGGGAATTAAGATTAAGAATGAAGAGAGGGAAAGATGATGAGAAGATGATGATGGGTCCACTTTTTCCTAGACTACATGTTGGTGATACGGAGAAAGGAGGGCCAAGAGCACCACCTAGGAATAAAATGGCTCTCTATGAGCAATTTAGTATTCCCTCTCAAAGGTTCAACTTGCCACTTCACCCAAACACTTCTACCAATACAGTTCCTCCATCCTCCTCAAGTCAGGTAATTTTTAGAATCTGTGGCTTTGGTTATTCTAATTATTATTTTGTTTAGTTCCTTGTAGCATTATTATAGTTTAATTTTGCAATTAGTGTGCGTGTGTGTGTGTCTTTTAGTTTTATGATTGTGTAAGAAATAGTTGTTTTTGCTGAATGTATGGATTTATATTTATATATTTGCAGGGGACTGTCTTGGAGAGAAATTATGTCTTTCGTGGTCATTTAACTTCTCAAACGCCTATTCATCAGGCTGAAAAACGTAGTTCTCTTCAAACGGAAGGGGTGAATTTGAATGCTTCTTTGAGTCAAATTGAACAGAGAAAGAAGGTTGATGAAGATGACTTTATGGTTCCTGTATACGTTCGTTCAAAGATTGGTCAATCCAATGATAAAAGTCTTGAGAGTTTTGATGGGAAAAAACTCAATTCTACACGCTCTAGGTATTTTGGTTTTTCAAAAGCTGGGAAAACTGATTGTGAAAGGGATCCAAAACAGTATGGCTCCCTGCTTGTCAATACGAGGACAGATGTGAGAAATGAGATTGATGGTCCTCCACAAGTAAGTCCAAATAAGGAGCAGCCGTTTACGTCTGTTAGAGACTCATCGACTGGAGAAAGTGTTGACACCTTAGTTAGACAAGCCAATGCGACTTCAAATCAAGAGTTTTCAGATTGTGCTGTGTTCAAATTTAGGAGCTTACGGAAAGGTGATGCATGCTTACGAAAAGACTGTGGAACTGAGTCTCAATCCAATGGAATTCGACAAAGTGACCCTCTCGTTGAATCTACAAGGGGGGTAGACACGAGTAACGACCCTATAGCAAACCAAACCAGTCCAGCAGAGGCTATCAATGGCACTGAATATAATGATACCTGGGCTGGTAGTCCGGTACAGAAAAACAAAAACGACAACATTTCCAAGAACTCTGGGGTACAAAATTTGTCAACCATGAAAATTTCTCCTGATGATGTTGTTGCAATAATAGGTCAAAAACATTTCTGGAGAGCCAGAAAAGCAATTGCCAAGTAAGTCTCATTGCTTGTCAAATGTAAATAGCATCAGTTCTTAAAATGATCTTAAATAGGAATGTTTGAAAGCTAATCTGGTTTATTAATATTAATTAGTGAACTCTTTCAATTGCTTGGACCTGAAGGTATCTTAATTGTTGACTTTAATGAATGTTCGAGTTTTGGCCAAAAACAAAAGCCTTAATCTGTTTTACAGGGAAATGCATGAAGATTTCGAACATAAAAAACAAAGCTGCTACTTTTGATGGAAGTTTGATATTTCACTTATTTGATTGTCGTTTTTAATGGAATGTTGGCATTTTCTTCTACCTTCTTTCTTATATTTTCCAGCATCTTTCATTAGCCTGGGCCGGGTTCGGAAAAAAGTAAGGAAAATTCCCTTGAAGAGAAGAGATGTAGGACCAGAAAACGTGAATTATAGGGATAGTGCCATTTTTCTGTTTCACCTTTTAAAGCATCTTTTATGCATCCTTAATTAAATACTAGGCATATGGGTTGGATAGTTACACTTCATTGACGGAGTTATATGTATGGTTTTGAAGAAAGGAAATTTGATAGTCATGGGGTCCCTTCTAAATTGGTTTTTTATTTTTATTTATGCGTTCAAAGTCCCTAACAATGTTTTAATGGTGGGTACTGGTTACAACAGGGCTGTGAGCTTAAATATTATACTATGTTGGAAGGGACCCTTGTGACAGCAGGTCATCTCATAATTTACTGTCTTATGGCGACCAGATTTTGGATTTATCCCTGTCTTGGTTTCCTATTGTTTGGTTCTCCATGTCACGGCATGTTTCCTTGCACTGCACTGATAGACTTGAGCTAAGAAGGGGACCGAGTAATGCAGGATGACCCCTGGATGTATGGTAGGGACACTTGGAGAGTGTATGAGCCCTCAATAGATGTTATGATAATTAGTGGATTTCCCCAATTTATCTATTGTCTTGGTTTTCTATGTTGAGACTTGTTGGGTTTGGGATTTTATTTTTACAATACACAGTTACACACATTTGTTAGTTGAGGTGTCCTTCCGTCTATAGTTCTAACAGGTTTCATATCATTAATATTGTGTGATTTTGACATATGTGTTTTGAATATTTCTTAATCCTCTCACTCCCCCATTCCTAATAGTCCTCCCTTTTAATGAAGCATTAAACGTTTCTTATGTTTTCAATGTATCAAATGCATGAATTGTTTTTCCATTTAATATTTTATAAATGATCCTTTGATTGCTGTAGTTTGTTGTGTATAAATTGGTGCTTCGAACATTATCATGTCTAGCTTCAAATGTTTTATTTTCTACTTTATTTTGATTGCATGTGTCTTAAGTCCTCTTTTGATCCCTATGATATTTATGTAGATTGGAAAATAGCCTGTTGAACCAGTTACCTCCTGTGATTGAAGATCCTTTGCTTTTTGTAGTTTGTGGTTTATAATCTGGTGCTTCCAACATTATCGTATCTAGTTCCAAATGCTTTATTTTCCATTTTATTTCGATTTTATGTGTCTTAAGAATTTTCTTGATCTAACTTTTGTTCCTCTCTGCAGTCAACAGAGAGTGTTTGCATTCCAAGTGTTTGAGTTGCATAGACTGATAAAGGTAAATTATCTTTGACACTGTCCCGTGGCTTGGGATAGTCCCAAAGCAGGGAATGTTCTCAGACATCCTTGGAGTCTGTCTGTAATGATGAATTCTTTTTATTTAAGCAGGTCCAACAGCTGATTGCTGGATCACCAGATCTATTGTTTGAAGATGGTGCTTTTCTGGGAAAGTCTTCTCCGGTTGGATGTACTACCAAAAAACTCTCATTGGAATATTTTGTAAAACCTCAGGAACAAAATCTTAAGTGCAAAGACGATTCTCAAAAGATAAATCAAGAAATGGAATGTTCTGCAGAGAATGCTGTCGGTAAAACATCTATTTCGTCAGTGAAAAATGGGAGCCACCTTTCTACTACAACACCTTTTGCTGGAAATCCACATCAAGGAAATATGGCTGCTGATAGTGGAATGGGTCCCTGGTGTTTCAATCAGTCTCCTGGGCATCAATGGTTAATTCCTGTGATGTCTCCTTCTGAAGGGCTCGTCTACAAGCCATATCCTGGACCTGGATTTGCGGGAACAAATTGTGGAGAATATGGGCCAATTGGGGCTGCTCCTTTCATGAATCCTTCCTATGGAATCCCAGCTCCACCAGAGACTCCACCAGGAAGCCATGCTTACTTCCCTTCCTATGGCGGAATGCCAGTTATGAAAGCAGCAGTTGCAGAGTCAGCTGTTGGACATGTGAACCAATTCTCTGCACGCGGACAAAATGGTCATTTATCTGAAGGGGAAGCCGATCATAACAAACATAACCAAAGCTCATGCAATTTACCAGTTCATAGAAATGGAGCAACGTCACATGTCATGAATTGTCAGAGACACAAGGAGTTTGAGTTGCAGGGGAGTACGGCAAGTAGTCCTTGCAAAATGGCACAAGGAATGAGCATTGGACAAGTTTCTGAAGGAAGAGATGTACTTCCCCTTTTCCCTATGGTTCCATTAGAACCAGAGGGAGTACCTCAGTCTCCTGAAACAAGACAACAAAGTCGAGTTATCAAAGTGGTGCCTCATAACCGAAGAACTGCAACTGAATCAGCAGCTAGAATTTTCCAATCTATTCAAGAAGAGAGAAAACAGTATGAGTCACTCTAGTGCTGTTTATTGGCATGGATGGTCCATTCAATGTCTAGTTCCTGTACTTTCTGCAGGTTTGGCATCATGTAACGGGATATTATATATTATAAATTTTTTATTTCTGGTACCTAGTTACTTTCAGCACAATTTTATGTAGATATGTATGGCATATCAAAATTGGTCAAAACATAATATTATTGTAAGTTGTCCTCTTAAGTACTTGTACGTTTACCACAGGAATTGAATCACCTGAAAGAGTTACTACTCCACTGCACTCCCTTTTGCTTGGGAGGAGATTTTGTATCCCTATGTAATATTACTTGGCTTGAAAACTAGTGATTAATGATGATCATAAATGTCAGGTTTTATTCTAGTTTTAGTTTATTATTTCATGTAAGGCAAATCCTACCAAAGCAAGTTCATTGGTTGTGTATGTTGTGTCATATAATTGCTTTACAAATTCATCCTTGCAATATTAAATTTTCTTGTCTATTTTCTCTCTTAACTTGCAAACACGGTCTTGGCAAAAGAAGAACCATGTTACTTCTTCATGATTGGACCTTGTCCTAGCTTGAAACTCCATTGATGAATTTGTTAAGGTTAAGTAAGATCTCCAATCTGCCTTTGGAATCCAATTGGAAGCTGGTCATTCAGAGAAAGGTATTACTTTTTGCAAAAGCATTATTGTCTTGTTTTGCTTACTGAGGAAGTTGCTATATTATTTTAAGGTGATGGCTCATTCAACTCTCTAAATTTGCTCATATTTTCGGCTTTTTATCATATTCTAACTTCCAGTTCCAGTAATGTATTTGGGGATGGGGAAACATACACGGGGTGAATGATCAATCACCCGATTTTAACCACAACTCTGTCTAGATATCTATTTTGCATTTGCAGCGCAACAACGTCAAACAATGGTTTACTGTTCCCTCACATTTTATGGAGGTGTTAGAGATGTGTCAGAAGAGAAAAACAAAAACAATTAAAAATATGATAAATGATTTAAATACGGAGAAAAAGAAGTGAAAATGCAAGGTCGAGAAGTATATGTATATCTATTATTCATCAAATACAATCAATATACATAACAACCATTTATAACACTTAAATGGTTTTTAATGTGGGTTCAAGGACAATAAGGAGGCTTTCGTCCTGCCCCTCCAAAATAGAATACAGGGTCTTTTCCATACGGAGCATCATTGAGGGTATTGTAACAATATGGTTCTGCAGCATGTGTACTTACAAATTGTGGATATTTAAGAGCTTGTGAATAATCTTTAATTCTGACATTACTCATGTAACATGCGACCCCAAATCGACCATTTGCTTCACTTCCACTACCCATTTGTGTTCCAGTGTGTGGAGGATCTGTTTTGACCGCATAACTAAACACTTGTCCACCCCATTGAATCAATGTGGCACTGTGTTTTAAACCACCCAATAACTCAGCTGGCCAATATCCTATCGCGATGCTATTCTTCAATTTGAGCCACCAGTTCCCCTCATTATCCTAAATCATGAGAACAAATTAATTAGAGAAACTAAATTAACATTTATTCTCTACGGTACTGATCACATCGTTGCATACAATTTGTTTAATTTCTATACAAGTACTCACTCTAGTCATTATTATATATATCAAATTTTAGTCATTATAATAAGCAAAAATTAACTAATGTTGACCAATTTAATGTATTAATCCTAATAATTTTTTTTTATTTTTTTTATTTTTAATTTTTAATAATGACCAGGGAGAGAGTATGTGAAAGAACACAATTGCATGTTAGCATTACCCAAAATATTCCAACGTTGAATTCATACTGCTGCTTAAAAGGGGATGAAATAGGTCCTAGGGTACCACCGATCACTATGTCTTTGTTTGTTTGCACAAAACCATGGCATGTAAGATCAAAGCAACCAGTTGAATTGTATGAATCTTTCTGCACAACAATCACGAAACCAAAAATTAATAAAAGTTGATATTTATCAAGATTTGTGGTTAAACATAGTACATATAGGATTTGAAAAAGACTAACAAAAAAAAAATAGACAAATAATATTTCAATAAATTAATAGCAACTTACAGTCCAATAGACAAATAATCGAGTATTGTGGTCGCCATAAAACTTTGGATTAACCTAAACCATAACATAAATAGAGCATTAGTTAAAAAAAAAACATATAGAGCATTGGCAAAGTGTACTCATATTTATAGCAGCATGCATGCATTCTGGAAGCATCCAAAAACTTTTATTAGTGGAAGCAATATCATATTATATATATAATATTAAAATAATTTTTTTTTATAAAAAAAGTGTTCGCTTTTAGTTTCACAGTGTAACTTTAATTGTGTTATCTAATTTTTTTAAGAGAAATTGCATCATCTAATTTAAAGTCCAACTAAAAATTATCTTTGACAAAATTCAAACTCAAGTTTTTGCATAATTAAAAAATGAAGATGTTTCAACATCTACAAATTATAATTAATTACTCTCTACATATCTTCTTATTTTAAAATTATTTTATATATTTTTTTTCACAGATAATTTTTTTCAATTATTTAAATGGGGATAACGCTTAATTTTAATAGAAAAAAAAGTATTCAATGAGTATTAGATAAATAAAAAATTAGTGGGAGATTAATGATGTATATAACTATGAAACAAGTAGGACAGTATGATTAATTTGGAATTTGAAGTAAGGTGATGACTAACCATCCATCCGGATTCAATACTTTCAAAATTAGGACCATTGCTGGTCTTAAGCCACATTTGGGCAGTAGTGAAATCCTCTGAGCGTTCAACCTTTGGATTCCAAACATTAATATTTGCTTGTGCGCCTATAAAATTGAATCCGTATGCTACAAGATGTGCATCCTGCATGATCATATTTATTTATATAATAATTCATTTATACCACAATAAATTAGCTAAAACATCAATTTGAGATCACGTATAACTAATGTTATATTTGTGATATGTACCGAGCGATTTATCAAGTTAACTTGACCATCATTGGCGGTGAGGTTGGAGAAATTAAGGTTTGATATATTTGTTGAATTCACAAATAGTTGTTGGGTTTTTTTACCGAAGCGGTCAACCGAAACAGCCCTCAACAGGTCCTCCTTTCGAATTCTCCGAATAGGCACTGTTTTTTCTGGACAACTTCCACTTTTTTGCCATGTTTGAAACACATCAGACCTTGCACCCAAAGTATCTCCCATGCTTTGACTTTGGGATTCGAGAAGAAAATCAGGTATTCTCTACATAATATGTTAAGTAAAGATACACAAATATGTTACTTTGACAACAACAACAACAACAGATACTTTTTGATAAAAAATATATTATAAAAAATAAACATAAAGATGTTGGAGAAACAAAAAATAAAAGATATATTGATGAGAAAAAAAACCACAAAAACTATTAGATATTTGTATAATCCTCTATAGCCAGTAAAGAACCTTTTACTAAGACAATAAACAAACATATACAGATGAAAGCTCAGCTCTATAATATCTACTAAATAGTAAAAAAAATTGGTTAATTTAATTTTTTTTCCTAATTAGTAAGATTTATATCCCTCACTTTTTTGTTTTTCTTTCTTCTTAATGAATATTTAGCTTAACAAAAACTTCATAGTTTATATATTTTGACGGATTGCTTGATATTTGATAGACTCTAAATACAAGATAACTTTTACATATGTGGAGACTCAATTCTGTTTTACTTCCCAAAGAAATAAATATCTCCTTATCACTTGTACTACTTAGATTGATAAACTCCTAGTGCAAGTTTATTTATTAAAAAATACAAATTGGTTTTTGAATCAATTCACTTTTTTTTTTTGGGAGAAAATGTGAATGAATTCATTTTTTTTGGGGGAAAATCACATAATATTAGTAAAAAGAAACACACGAATAGTTGTAAGATAGAATTCACCTATTAACGGTAGTTAATAACGCACCTGAATAGTGTGATTTTTTAAAGCAGGATGATCAAAAGCAATTTGTTTATAGATGTTGATGCAATCAATAATATCTCCATCTTCGCTCTGCATTAAAAAAAATTTTGTATCCAAATACAATAACTCTATAGCATACTAATTTTTTGTTTAATAGTAAAACTGACTATATACAAAATAACAATAAAATATTTACAATTTTAAATTTTTAAAAAATAACTATTCAAAGTATTTTTCAATAGAGCCCATATATTAGTTGTTTATTCAAAATCACGGGAAGAAGATTGCACTATTTTTTTTTTGGATGTAGATTGTACTATGATGTTTTCTGAGTTTTTTTTTAACAATATATTATGAATTTAAGTTTTATTAAAGTTGGTATGTTAGTCATCCGATTTTTATTAATCGATTATGATTAATTTTCCTTGCACATAAATTATAAACTTGAGAAATTGGTTGTATTTATTCAAATCAAATTTTTGTTTTTGAGTTTTCTAGTAGTATTAATTTACTGGGCACTTGTCACAGTTTTTTATTCAAAAAATTAACTTTAATATTTATATTTATTTCATAATCTGAAAATTCATCCTCTTTTTTAATACAGACGTCACACACATTCAATCATTGTTGATTTTGATTTTCTTAAGAAAAAAGAAAGCCAACTTTTTTAGATCAGGGCAAGCTACCAAGAAGGTAAAATGTCTGAAATCATACAAATACCTTGATGGATTTCACAGCAGGCTTATTAAGGACCTTCAACTTGGCTTCAATTTCTCTTTCAAAATGTGATGATGCTCTTGCTTCAACTTTCAATTCTAGTATGATACACAATGCAACGAACACCCAAAGCAACAAAATTGCAACATTGTATTTCTCCATTGCACCTTGATATAGTTTATTCTTTACTAAAATGGTAGACATTCAAGATAAAACACCAAATATTTATACAGGATGCTCGCGCGGATAAAAGGGATAACATTAATGGATGTTATTAATGTCTTTTACTATGATATTGATGTCTTGTATGATTTGTGAAATTTATGCACTGTGATATTACTTATTTTGTCTTATACAATGACAACATAACTCGCTCTAGCGGGTATTCACTCGAAACTGTCTTGATTTGAGCGGAAAAATCTGGTTTGATTTAGTGCGGGTGCAAATTTTCCTCAGACTTAAAATTCGGGTGCGGGTGTGTTGATATCCACCCTGCACCCAAACTCGTTCCACTAGTAATATTATTATAATTTTTAAATTTTATATACATGCATATATCGAATATACTTAGTATTTTTTTAAATATTAAAATTAAAATTTCATTTATATAAAAAATATTTTTTTTAATTTTATTTTTGTCTAACAATAATTATTTTATCATACTAATTATAATAGATATGATTTTTAAATATAATTTTATATATATATGAATGGGTGCAGGTGTGGACAGAGAAACCCAAAATCCATTGCGGATGGAAATCAGAGTCTAAATTTCACACTTGTTAAAAACGAGAGCGGGTGTAGATTTTTCCCAATTAGTCGAGTGCGGGGGAAGGCAAAATCCACTCCCACCTCGTCTCGTTGCCATGTCTATTGATATGTAAGAGTATGCATTTGAACATAAGATTATTCACTTATCTACACTTAAGATATGTGAATTTAGTAACTCGATACCTCATAGTTGTGTAAGTTAATTATAATAAAATTTATTATTATTTTTAATATAAAAAAAATATATGAACTTAGTTGTTAAGCTATTTGAAAGAAAAATAAAATGAAATAGATATACAATTCCATCCCATAGCATAAGTCAATTTTGGGGGAAAAAATGGTCTCATTTAATACGTCGTTTAAGGATATTAATAAATTTTTTGTAAGCACATGTCGCACAACTCATATATTAAAAAAAGGGTTTGAGTAAAAAAAGTTTAAATACGTTCTTAGTAGGTATAAAATTTCATTTTTAGTTTTGGTAAAAAAAAATTACATTTTTTAGTCAATATAAAATTATTCTGCAAACAATTTTAGTCCTTGTTAGAACAAAAATGTTTAATTATCATTCAACTTTTAAACTTTGAATGATTTTTTTCAAACATGTTTAGAATATTATAAAATGTTAATCTAAAAAATTTAAAATTTTTTAACTTCAAATGAATTAAATATGAGTTTATAATTAAGGTTATAAACTTAAGATAAAAGTAAATAAAATATAAATATATAAATTGAATTTTGAGATATTTTTTAGACGAACTTTATATAATATTATAAACATATCTGCAAAATAATATCTAAAATTATAAGTTAATGTTTTCACAAAGACTAAAATAGATTATGAAATAATTTTGTAGAAACTAAAAAATGTTTTTTTTTTTACCCAACTAACAACAAGATTTTGAAATAAACTTAATGTAATTAATGTGTATGATTATTACTAAATTTTCATTTGTGTTCCTATTCAATGTTATTTTTTCATATTTCAAGAAAAATTAATATTTTATCTATTCCACAGTCAAAATGAACCGTTATTTCAAATTTCAATGTAATCTTATTTATTTTTTTTCAATAACACTTGTAACAGTATTTGCATCAATGTTTTTCACTATACATTTATAGTAACGATAAATATATTAATACTTATAAAAACAATTTAATAAAAGTGTACTATTGTCTCTTTTATTTATTAATACAATTCTCTTAATGTATGCAAAATAATTAAATGAATCACTCATCGTGACACGTAAGAATAATATTTCTAAAAAAATGTAGAATAAACGCATCTAATAAATTATAAAACGGTTTATATATTTAGGGATAATTTTATTTTCTAAAGAGGCTTATAGTTAAGGATAGATAGAATACTTTTCCTTTCTCGTACCATTGAATGAGTGTATTTTATGGGCTTCTAATTTTTAAACCTTATAAAATTATTTAATAAATATTTTTTTTTATAAATTATGTACTAAAATATATTTACGTCTTTTTGACTTCTTATATTTCAAATGAGTGTGTTTTTTCCCCTTTCATTTTACATACTCCATTTGATTTCAAATATAAACAAAAAAATTAGTCTTTCATGATATAAAATATAAACAATTTTAATAATCTTTACTATATTAAATACTATTTTTTTCACAATACTCTTCATTTAATATAAACTTTTCTATTCCTATTTTCAATGTCATAATTAATGCATTTATATTTACAATGTTTTTGAAAATTGATTTATTTATTTTTCAATACCAATAAAATTGATTGATTCTTTAATATGTATATATTATTTTTTTTGTTGCTTAAATACAGAATCGGAGAAAGTATATTAAGAAATTACTATAAAAATAAGAGATTATTAATATTATTGAATGATCTCTATTAATTGATAACATATTTTTCCCTATAATAAATACATAATAAAATATAATACTTTGAAAATATAATATATAATATTAATTAGAGAATATATTTAAAAATAATAATTAATTTTACACAAAAAAACCGAAATTCACATTCATTTTAAGATAAACTATTTGTGCCAAAGTTGCAGTCAGATTGAGAGAGTAATATGAAAGTGTTTTATGCATCATTTCTCTTTGAAATCAATAAATAAACTATTTAAGATGAGTAGCACCAACACTTGTTAAAGATGTCCGCACACGGCACACACGTAAAAAAGGGACAACATTAATCGGTATTATAAATATCTTTGATTTTTTTAGTCTTTCACTTTCTTTTGACAAAAGAGTGTTATACTTTTTTCTTCGGAAAAATGTCTTTTTGTGCATCTGAAAAATGTTAACAAATACTCCATCTGGTATCTCTTTTATTCAAATAAAAGTGTGTCATCTTATTTTTAATATTTTATTATATAAATATAATAAATATTAAAAATAATATAAATTGAAACATGAAGAATAATATTTAAAATAAAATTAATAAATTTTTAAATATTTTATATAAATATTTTAAAATTTTAATTATTAAAAACAAGTTAAATATGATAAATAAATTTTGAATATCCTATTTTAAATTTTAATTTTAAATATAAATTAAATTAAATAAATAAATTTTTAATATTTTTATATATAAATAAAATTAATAATAACAATAATGACATAAAAAATATTTTAGCAAACTCACAAATGTCATATCTCTAACAAGAGTGCCGCATCATTAAAAATAATAGGAACAAAAGAAATTTAAATAATTAATCAATAAAAAGACAAAACATTAATTTTAAAAATAAGGGAATTAAAAATTTATTTTAGACAAAATAAAAGTACCAAAAATATATTTAACCATTTATTAGAGGAAAATCAAACTGTATTTTTCCCATTTGTATTTTGTTGTGTTTGTGTGTATATACACACACTGTGATTTTGTTTGATTAAAAAAAAAAGTTTTAATGGAAGGGAAGAGATTAATTTTAATTGATTTTTTTTAGTTATATTGAACGATTTTTCTCCCCTTTAAACTTCTCTAACCATACAGACTCTTTAAAAAAAATGTTAGAATATATCCATTAATTTGTATGAAATATTTTGACACACTCCTTCTAAAAAATTAATGAGTATATTCTAACAAATATTAGTGAAAGTGACTAACGTACGCTCGTTTGTTTTCTAGAAAGAGTATTTTAGATACATATATTTTTGGGTGTAGTCAACTATTGTTCAACAGTGTCTTAAACATAATTCCGTCCGTTGGAGGAAACTTGTGGATTTTTTTTTTTTCCATTTGAAATTGTTATATAAAATAACAAATATTAATTGTTATGTTGTTCGTAAGAGGAGTTCAACTGCCCTCCTATAATTTCAGTATCCATGTTCTTTTCTCCAAGTAATCAAACACCTTATCTTCAAGACCGAATTAATCATCCTTCTAAATTGTTCAGGATACACAATTTTAAACCATCAAGCCCATTTGAAGAAGTAACAAAACATGACCAATTAATCAACAATAATATCATATCATATCATCTATTTTTTATTTCAAATTTTTATTATGGCTATGAATTGTGTCACAAACCAACAACATATAATAATAAAAATAATTTGCTCAGTTATTAAATATGATTTCAAATATAAAAAATAAATTTGATATTCAATTAAAAAATAAAATATCAATAGTCATTTTTAAAAAATATGTTTGATTTTATCACAAGAAAAGTTTTGTCATTTTATATGATATAATAAATTAAAAATCAATTTAAATTATAACATTTAAAATTAAAGTTATTATTCAAAATTATAAAAATATTAATTTAATTTTCTTATAAGGGGTAGTTTTTTCATTTATATATAATATAATATATATCATATTTTTATTTAACTTATATAACAAATAAAATAGAATTATTTATAAGTTACTAGATATTTTTATAACTGAAATTTTTTATTTAATAGTGTATGTGGATTTATTTCATTACTTATTTATTTTTTGTATAGTTTGCTAACTTACAATATTTAAAAGTATTATAAGTTAATTAAAAGAAGTATGAAATTGTTTCACAAAAATATTTTTATTATTTAAATTTAATATATATTATATCATATTATGATAAAATATTAAAAAAATATATAATAAAAAAATATATAATATGACAAGTCTTATCACACATAATAAGAAAGTCTTGTGACTTAATTGTAATATTATATCTTTATCCACTCTATTTTATCACAATTAACTATGATTCGGATCCTCAGTATATATTTTAATTATAGGAACCATTTGATAAAATTTCTAATGAAGATTGAAAGCATTCAATCATTATTTGACGGCTGAAGCAAATGATTTCTCATGTTATGATATTTTCGTTATGGTCACTGATTTTTGCGGACCAAAAACTCTACAAAAGATAAATGGTCAAGGCGTGTAGAGAATTTCGGGACTTAAAACAACATTTTTTCAAAAGACTACATATATAAATGTATAATTCTTTTGGTTTTTGTATTTTTATTTTGGTTTAATTGTAATTTTAATTTTTTATTTTTACTAATTTATGAAATCGGTCTCTTTATTTTAAAATCTGACAGTTTTAATATTTCATTTTAACTTTTTAATTAAAAAATGATCATGTGATATGTTTTAAATAATGTGACATATGATACAATGATTAATACCTATGAAATAACAATAAAATCTCTAAAAACTTAACTTTCAATTTTGATTTTTTATTTATTTTATAATTTAATCAATGACACGTGAATAATTAATAAATTTAGATGATTTTATATTATAAAATCGTATGTTACGTCATTTAAAATATATTAAATCGTATTTTTTAGTTCAAAAATACGAGGTAGAGAGATCAAAACTGTCAACTTTAAAATAGAGGGATTAATTATGTGAATTGGTAAAAATCAAATATCAAAATTGCAACTAAGTCTTTTATTTTACTTTTATTTTACTGTACAAAGATAAATTAAAAGAAAAGAAAAATGACAACTAGTTAGATAATTTGTCTTATAAAAATATTTTTATTAATATTACATATTTTGCCCTGCTTTCACATGAAAGTGAAAAAAAATATAGCGTTAACAATTTATTTATTTTTGATAATGTAATCTTAAATAGTTATTGGATGATAAATAAGTAAACCAAAATAATTTTTAAAAACATTGATATGTTTTTCTTAATGTAAAACCTATTATATATAAATATAGATTGTGTTAGTAACAAAAAAGAAAATCAATTAGTACTCTTTCTTGAATATGTGAAGAATGTAATTTCACAGTCGTTGAGAACAAATGAAGTTTTTTTACAGGAGATCTCATCATGCCTAATAGATGTCAATTTTTGTTTGAATCATATAGAATATAGGAAAATAGTACTCTCACATCCTCACATGTGTCGAAGAGAAAAATGAATAGGCATGCACGTTTAGTGTAAATTGATTTTACAAGATCAACAACTTTTTCACTTCACGTAAACAATTTTAAAATATACTTAAAGAAGTGGAAAAATATGGCAGAATGGTAGAATAGTCTTAATGAATGTTTATATAATGTATATCATTAGTTAATCTCTTTAGGAAGAAAAGAAAAAATTGCAAGTCCAAAAGAAATATGAATGCATATATTTTATTTTTCATGAAACACATTTTTAAGCATTGAATATATGTATATTAAATATGCAAGGGTTCAAGGACAATGAGGAATATATCGTCCAGGGCCACCAAAATAGAATATAGGTTCTTTTCCAATATGAACATCATTGAGAGCACTATAACAATATGGTTCCGCAGCAAATGCATGTACTAATTCTGGATACTTGAGAGATTGTGAATAATCCTTAATTCTCACATTACTCATATAGCTTGCAAACCCAAACCCACCACTTGCTTCTTCTCCACTACCCATTTGTGTTCCAGTGTGAGGAGTTGTTTTCACTGCATAACTAAACACTTGTCCACCCCATTGAACTAATGTTGAACTATGTTTTAAATTACCCAACAGCTCAGCTGGCCAATAACCTATAATTATTCTATTCTTCACTCTTAGCCACCAGTTTCCACCATTATCCTAAATCAACCCAACAATTTAAGTTAAAATAAATTACTATTTATAATTTCTACATAAGTCACATTGCCTTATAAATACAATTTTAAAAAAAAATTAAGAAATATAAATTTTTATTAATCAAAATAACATTAATGACAATTTTAAACTATTTCTAAGGAGATTTACAATTTGGTTGGATTAAGATTATATTCACGACAAATTGAGAAATTTCATGTTAATCATGTGAAATGAGACATTTTTTGTCATACCATGATTAAAATCATGTTGAAGACATTGTGTGTGTGTTTTGGGATCATAAAAAACCATCTTCTTTTAAAAAATATCTTTTACACATGTATATATAGTGTCCACCGAAAAACATTTTTTTTGGTTGAAACATTGTAGCAATCACATGTTGAGTGATTAAGATAGTTCAATAGAAATATATGCAAATAAGAGCACACATGTTAACATTACCTTAAAGATTCCAACATTAATTTCGTATTGTTGGTTAAAGCTGGATGAATAAGGTTCTAAAGTAGAACCAAGCGCCATTTCTGAGCTTATTTGCACAAAACCATGACAAGTAAGATCAAAACATCCTGATGACTTGTATGAATCTCTCTGCATCACAATCAGGAAAACAAAAATCAACGTTGTTTTCTCTCTAGATTTACAGAACAACAATATGATTTGAAAACACCAACAAAAAAGACATATCTTTAAATAAATAATAACTTACGGTCCAATAGACGAACAATCGAGAATTGTTGTCACCGTACAACTTTGTAAAATCACACATGCATTAACAATGTCAATGACAAAGTAACAGCTAGATGTGTATGGTAATATTTGATTTTGAAGTAGGGTGATAACGAACCGTCCATCCTGCTTCAATGCTTTCAAATTCAACACCATTAAGAGCCTTAAGCCACATTTGAGCAGTAGTGAAATCTTCTGGTCGTTCAACCTTTGGATTCCATATATTAATATTTGCCATTGCACCTATAAAATTGTATCCTAATGTCAAAAGATGTGCATCCTGCATGATCACACCGACATATAATATTAATGATCACTTATGTGTGTGCATTGTATAGAACTAGTTTGTATTAGTTGTGATATATACCGAGCGATTAATAAGGCTAACTAGATTAGTGGTAGCACTAAGGCTTGAGAAATTAAGGTTTGTGGTGTCTGCTGAATTAACAAATGGCTCAAAGGGTTTTTGTCCGAAGCTATCAAATGAAGCAACCCTTAACAGGTCCTCCTTTCGAATTCTCCTAATAGGGACAGTTTCTTTTGGACAACTTCCACTTTTCTGCCATATTTGAAACACATCAGTGCTTGCGTTGAAAGCATCTTCTGTGCTTGTTGAACTTTGAGATTCAAGAAGAAAATCAGGTATCCTCTGCATAATTTGGTAGTTAGAGATTCAAAAGTCTATTAGTTTGAGCATAATACTGTCAAAAATCAAAGTTCAAAGCTATTACCATATGTTATGCAATCTTGCACCATAATAGTAGTCCTAACATATATTTCCACCTTGTATTAATATTTAATAATATACCTGAATAGTGTGATTTTTTAAGGCCGGATGATGAAAAGTAGGTTGTTTATAGATGCTGACGCAGTCAATAATATCTCCATCTTCACTCTACAAAATAACAATATTCTTATATTTTGTATTTAAACTTAATAATTCATAGCTCATCTAATATAGAAAAAGTCATTGTATTGGATAAATACATAGCAAATAAGATTTTTACTTCTGAAAATTTAAATGAGTTTTGAGACTCTAATTTTTGTTTAAAAGATAAATTTAATTTATATACACCATCGATTTAAATAGTTTTTATATTGACACTGAATCATAACCATTTAATGTATAAAAATGTTTCACTTGTATGATAATTAATTTTAAAAATAATAAATATAAATAGTTGTAATGTGTTAACAATGTAATATATTTTACATTGTCAATATATATAACTTAAACTTTTAAAAGATTTAATATTTTAAATAAATTAATTTTCTAACTTATACTCCTTTTCCAATCATTCTTAGTAAAACTAGGATACAAAATAACAATAAGTTTTCTATATGATTTTAATTTAAAATAAAAATAAAAATAATTCTCCAAAGTGAATAGACCTAACTTAATGCGAATTTATTAAGAAAAAAAATTAACATCTATCATAGTATTACTTTCTTCATCCGACAATAATTATAGTTTTTATTCATTTTTCACATATAAAAAAAATATTATAAATAAAAGAAAAAAAATAGTATGTCTCAGCTTTCAAGATAAGTTTTAAAATTTGATTAGTAAATTCGGTATGTGTGCCGTCTGATTTTTACTCTATTTTGACAAAAGGTGTTATTTTTTCAAGCATGAACTAGAATACAAAAACATCACTTAAAATTGACATTTCAATTATGTTATATTTTAAAACTACTTCATTTTATTTGTATCACCTTAATAAGTTTATTAAATAAAATAAGTAAATTGGAGGACTAGTCCAAAACTTAATAATGATTAATAATGTTGTGCCATTAAAAGATTAATAATGATGTGCCATTAAAAATCTTGCCTAAAAAGAATAAAATATAAGTGAAGGAAAAAAGAGTATAGTAAAATACACAAACATCATTAATGAAAACAGAGAGAGGGAAGATTATACTCATAAAAGTCAAATAAGTAAATCCCACCATGTAAGACAAACGAATGTAAAACTCAGTATTAACAAGTTTTGTCAATCACATATGTGCTGTATTCCCATTTTATGTTTAAAGGTGTTATTAATTAGTGGTATTTTTAATATAATCACATATATAACGTGCAATCTATTTTTGCTTCAAAAAATTAAAGGTATTTACATTTAATCCAATTCAATCGATGCAAACCGTAATAACCAAATCAAAAAATCAAAAAAATCACATTTTTAAATGGATTTAATTGTTTTTTGGATTCCTACCTAGAAAATCGGTTCAATTCAATCCACTGAAATTATATCAACATATATGTGTATATAGCATATTAAATATATATTTTCATATTTCCAAAAAAAATCTATAACATTTTCCCGTAATGTACGTTTTTATATTTCTTAATTTCTTTTTTCTAAACATTTCCTTTTTATAGACTATAAGCACCATATAACTTTTTTGAAGGAGAACTATTTTATTTGTTTTATAATGTTTGATATTTTTTTTAGTTATTTAATTATTTTATAACTATTTTTTATTGTCATAAAGAAAATATATTATCCTAAAGGATAATACAAAACAATATATTATAATACAATAATTAAAATAAAAAACGAATTTAATCCAAACCGATAAAAACTGGATTAGAATTAATTTTAAAATCAAATCGATTATATGACCAAATAATAAAATCACCAATCCGATCAACATACATCCCAATTATTAATGGCTTTAATCTTTATGTATTGTGAAATGTACGTTCATAGATAGATTTTAGTCCTCCGTTGTAATGTAAATGATTCTAGCTAAAAAAAATTGTCATATATGTATTTAATCTCTATAAAGTTTTTTATGTATCGATTTTAGTTTTTATAAAATAAAAATATAATTTTTAGTTTCTATAAAATTATTATTTATGTAGTTTAAATTTTTACCGTTAAATCAACATATATTTTTGAATGAATGTTTGTAAATATATTTACAACAATATAAAAATTTCCTCTACTAAAAATGAGCTTAAAATTCGATTTCTAAATCCATATTTTTGTTACATTTATTTTGAGTTTTTTACATTAAAAAAAATTATATTTAATTCATATTTGCCAAAAAATTCTAATTTTTTGTGAAAGAAATTTTTATAATATTCAAAACATGATTGCAAAAAATCATTCAAATATTTTAAAGTTAAAAGACAATTAAATATATTTTGTTTCAGCATTAACTGAAATTGCATGCTTGATAATTTTATAGGAACTAAATATTTTATTTTTATTTTACAAAGATTAAAATTAAAAATTAAAATTTTATAAAGACTAAAAACATATTTAACCCAATTTTTTAATCTTCTGATTCTCAGCGGAATGAGTTCTAATAATTTAGAGTTTGACCGGATAGTAAAAATGATTTTACCATATGAATGAAGTATTAGTTATCAGTTTACTCTTTTTGTCCCTTTTATAAGCATTTGTGACATAATTCACATAAAAATTAGTAGTGTAATATATACATATGTATATATATAGTGTGTATATTACTAAATTATATGTATTCTATGTTGGTTTTTCATCTTCTAATAAAGATACATTTGAAAATATACAATAAATGTATTTAATAAATTACAAATGTGATTATATTGGAATAATTTTTTGTAAATGTAGCTTGTAATTAGAAACAGGGATAATAGTTTTTCTTGTCCCGTACCATAAATGAATGAAGGATAATTTTATAAAGTAAATATTCATTTTTTTTTTTCAAAACAAAATAAAATATTTAATTTAATTAGTTAATTATGTGTTATAGTGATAGGAACAAAAATTATGTCTTAAAGTGATATATATTTTGAGACAGAAAAAAGAGTTTGGATTATCTCAATTCAAATTTCTTTTAACTCTTTCTATTTATTTTAATTTTATTTTTTTTCAATTTTTTGTTAAATCAAAACTTTATATCATGTAGATTATGTAAAATTTTACACAAATATAAATTATTTGATATATTATTGAAACTAATGAAGATTAACAGTATTTAATAAAAATATATAAGACGTTAATTTTGATGTATCTAAATAACATGTCAAATGATTTTAGATTTCAGTAAAACTTTACATGTATTATTTTTATTATATAAAATTTCGATCCAATAACAAAAGATTATAAAAAAATTAATAAAAATTTAAATTGAGATAATCTAAACTCCTTAAAAAATTGTATTTGTAATTAAATACATTTACTCCTTTTGTTCATTATGAAAGTGTTTTTATCCTTCATTTCTCTTTGAATTCAATAAACTTATATAGACATTTAAGATGAATAGCTCCAATATTATTAAAGATGTTCGCATAGAAAAAAGATACAGTATTAATAGGTGTTATTAATGTTTTTGACTTTCTTTACTCTTCCACTTTCTTTTGACAAAAGAGAGAGTTATATTTTTGGTATAATAGCTAGCGCGATCCATTAACTTAATTTAAGATAAAACTTTAGTCCTTTATCTTTTTATTTTTATTTTAATATTTTATATTTTTAAATAATTACAATTTTATCCTTTAAATGAGTTTTCGTTAAGGCAACGTTAAAAAATTTTCTGCGCGTTTTCTTCTTTTTTACATTTCGAAAATCATTGTTTGGTCGTCTAATCTCTCACCCATAAAAAATCATATTTACGGTTCCCAAAATTCGAAATACATATGTTTAAATATGTCAAATTCACAGTGCTACAACTATGTTATCTGATTTTGTCATTGTGTGCATCACATAACCATAGTTGTAGAATAGTGAATTTGACCCATTTGAACATAAGGCGGCTATGAATTTTGAGTTTTGAGAATCGTGAATATGATTTACCCTTACGATGTATATGAATTAAATTCTTTACAAAAATAATTTGTGCCAAAACAGATACTTTAAGTTTTCAATATAATTTTGATTTATTTATTTTTAATTGTATCATATAATTAAAATATAATACTCTAAATTTATTATTTCTCACTTTATATTTATGATAATTGAAATATACAAATTTTTATTAAGAATAATTGATAAAATTATTATTTTCTCTTTTATTTATCATCTTTTTTAATTTGTGTAAAATTAGTTAATACGACAATTATTATTTTAAAATTAAAGAAAGATTATATATTTTTTTATGCAAATATTAACGAGTGTCTCTTGTCCATTTTAATTCAACGGAAACATGTGATAGACTACTCTAAAATCTAAAATGCATTGCTCCTTTTTATAGGAGTTTTCTCACGCCTAATAAATCTTAAATTCATTTGTGGAGGTGTGAGAGATCTTGTGGAGGTGTGTCGAAGAGAAACACAAAACGGAGAAGAAAATATGAATCACTTAGGAATTAAAAAACATTTACATTTAATATAAATTGATTTTATATACTGACCATAAAAAAAGAAGTGGCTATTTTTCCCTTTCACGTAAACAATATAAAAAGATACTTAGAGAAGTAGGGTAATGCAGAAGAATACAAGAGTACTCATTGAATGCTTGTAGTAATCAAATTTATAATGATAGTGCATGTTATTAGTTAAGCTCTTTAGAAAGAAAAGAAAGTAGAAGAAATGAAAATGTAAGACCGAAAAATATAAATGCATATATTTTATTGTTCTTGAAACACATTTTAGAATCCAATATACAAAACAACCATGTGCGTTCAAGGACAACGAGGAAGATTTCGTCCGGGCCCACCAAAATATAATACGGGTTCCTTTCCATAATGAACATAATTGAGAGCACTGTAACAATATGGTTATGTAACATATGTATGTATTAATTTTGGGTACGAGTGATTTTGAAGAATCCTTAATTCTCACGTTACAATGACTTTTTTCGACTGCATAACTAAACACTTGGCCTGTCCGTTGAACTAATGTGGAAAACCGTTTTAAATTATCCAATAGTTTGGCTCGCAATAACTTACAAGTATGTTATTTTTTCACTCTAAGCCACCGGTTCCCGTCATTATCCTATAAGTTATATTATAATAAATAAAATTGAACATTTGCAAGAACTAAAAATTATACTTTTATTTTACAAAAATTAAAAATAAAATTTGAAATTCAAAATAACTAAAAAATATTAAACTCTGAAATAAATTAGAGAGAGATATAGAGAGGCAAGGGTGGCCCCCAACCTCCCAATACCATATACTTATTACATCCCACAATGTTTGATGTAAAAAATTGTGTTAAAATAAATAACTCATTTAATTTTCAAAATAATATTGATGAATTTTTTTTCTTTTAATTGTACCATCTTATTAATACTACCTTTATTCATATGTAATACCCTCTCTTGAAAAAAAAAATAAACTTGTCACTTTATATAAGAGGAGTAAGTGACTATATTTATAGATCTAATTATGTTCAATCTTTTCAAGTATGTTTACTGACAAGTTAAATAATTTCTTGTAGTCTACAACGACAACTCTTGTCTAGTTCTAAGTCTTCAAAAGTACTTCAAACTTAGTAGCTTAGATAAAAATTTAAAGAACATATTATACTTTTAAATAATGAAAAGTAAGATTAAGGAATATTTAATTAATGAATAACTTATCGAGAGAATTTTTCATACTCATTATACTTTTACTTATTTCTATATTACAAGTTTTATCTCACTATATTTTAGGGGTGATGTTTTCATGTCGCAATAAAACATTAGAAATCTCATGGAGTAATTGGATTATTCATCAACCCTTCAATGTATCTTGAGTTAGAGTCGAATCAAGTATTGAGTATTGATTTAAGGAACTATATTTTAATTTATTTTGAAGTTTACAAGATTTATTTGATTTATTGTAAACTATTCTACTTGTAAAATATTTTAGATGTTTTATTTACACCATTTCCACTTTTCAATGAATAATTTTCTTAAAAATCTTATTCCATATTTAAATGTTACATTTTGTTATCAGATTATAGTTGATTAGGTCTACGATGTCATTAAAAAATGTACTAAGAGAGCGGTTATTTTTAGAAGTACATTAAACAAAGGATTGAGATTGACCATTTCATGAATTGTTCAAAGAATGAAAAAAAAAAAAACTACCTAAGCATTAGACAAGTATCAATTTGTGTTGAATTAAATAGAATATAGGAAACCAATACTGAGGTGTGAAAGATATGTGAAAATATGAAGGTTAAGAGTTAATTAAAAGACACATGCACATTCAATTAAAATAAATTTTAGAATGACAATCAATTTTAAAAAGTGAGATGATGTAACAGAATAATTATGTATAGAGTCTTATTGAATGTTTGTATAAAATATATTTACCCGAAGAATGCATGTCATTAATTTGTTAAGCTCTTTAGATAAATAAATAAATAAATAAATAGAAGAAGTGAAATTTCAAAACCAAGAAATGTAAATGCATGTATTTGATTATTCTAACAAACACAACTAGTAATCATTAAATATAGAAAACAATGATATGAGAGTTCAAGGACAATGAGGGGGATATCTCCCGGGCCCACCGAAATAGAGTACAGGGTCTTTTCCATATTGAGCATCATTGAGAGCACTATAACAATATGGTTCTGCGGCATATGTATGTACATATTCTGGGTACTTTAGAGATTTTGAATAATCCTTAATTCTCACATTACTCATGTAGCATGCAAATCCAAATCGACCATTTGCTTCATCTCCACTTCCCATTTGTGTTCCAGTGTGAGGAGGATCTGTTTTCACTGCATTACTAAAAACTTGTCCACCCCATTGGACTAATGTCGCACTATGTCTTAAATTACCCAATAACTCTGCTGGCCAATAACCTACAATTATTCTATCCATCACTCTAAGCCACCAGTTCCCGTTTTCATCCTAAATCAAACCAACAACTTTAGATAATATTTATTTAAATTTCTTGTAATCAAATATAAATAAAATATTTTAAAAATTGATATATCTAATTTAAATTAAGATTATTTTATCCATCATAAATTGAAAAAGTTCATGTGAATGTAGTACTCTCTGTCTTATAATATAAATATAAATTGATAAATAAAAAATAGAGTCATTTTTCACATGGAAAAATCATGTTTGAAGACATTAATGTAACTATAAAACTAACATGCCTATTCATGATAAATTCTTCGTTAGGTACTTGTTACTATTTATTTATTTTTACTAATATATGTGTGTGTGAAGTTATGCAAGACATGGTGGAAAGTGGAAGCATTTTTTTTTGGAGAAAAGTGTTATCTTAAAAAAAAAAAAGAAAAAAAAACTTTTACACATGTATATGTAGTGTCCACCTAAAAATATTTTTTCATTTTCCATGAAAATTTGTAGCTACCAAATATTGAGGTATTAAGATAGTTCAATAGAAATATGTAAATAAGAGTAAACATGTTAACATTACCATAAATATTCCAACATTAATTTCGTATTGTTGGTTAAACGAAGCTGAATAAGGTCGTAAGGTACTACCAAGCGCCATTTCTGAGCTTATTTGCACAAAACCTTTACAAGTAACATCAAAACATCCTGTAGACTTGTATGAATCTTTCTGCATCACAATCAACAAACCAAAAATCAATATTGAACTCTCTCTATATTTGTGGTTATATGAAACAACTACTCCCTCTTTTCCTAGTGCCTTTTTTTCACATATATCAAAAAAAAAAAATATAGTAATTTGATATATTTATTTTATGTGTTAATGATCTTAAATGTTAATAAATTAAAAGATAGCTTGCGATAACATTTTGAAAAAACGAAAAACATAAAAGACATATATTTCAACAAATAAAAACTTACAGTCCAATAGACGAATAAACGAGTTTCTGTATCACCGTACAATTTTGGATTAACCTAAATAATAACATATATTTAGCATATCAGTGATGTGTACACATATCTATAAAATCATATATGGATTAATGATGTTTATAACTAAGAAACAACTAACCACCCAGCCTGCTTCGATGCTTTCAAAGTCAGGACCATTGCCAGTCTTAAGCCATATTTGAGCAGTAGTGAAATCTTCTGGCCGATCAACCTTTGGATTCCATATATTAATATTTGCCATTGCGCCTATATAATTGTATCCTAATGTCACAAGGTGTGCATCCTGCATGATCGCAACAAATATAATATTAATCATGCATTCTTTAATACTACATTAATTTAAAATATCAAATGAATGATGAATTTTATGTGCATGTGTATAGAACATATACCGATCGATTATTGAAATAACTACCAGCGGCATCAAGGTTAGAGAAGTTTAAGTTTGTGGTTGTTGAATTCACAAATGTTTCAATGGGTTTTTGTCCAAAGCGATCAAGTGATGAAACTCTCAACAAGTCTTTCTTATGAATTCTCCTAATAGGGACAGTTTCTTCCGGACAACTTCCACTTTTTTGCCATGTTTGAAACACATCAGTGCTTGCGTTGAAAGTTTCTCCCATGCTTCGACTTTCGGATTCGAGAAGAAAATCAGGTATCCTCTGCATAGTTATATATTATCTTACATTACATTTGTAGTATAGTAACATAAAATCCCATAAAATTTTAGTAATTAATAACACACCTGAATAGTGTGATTTTTTAAAGCTGGATGATCAAAAGCAGATTGTTTGTAGATGCTGATGCAGTCGATAATATCTCTATCTTTACTCTGCAAAAATAAATTCTTAGAATTTTTATTAAATACAAATTCAAAATCCTAAGTCCCATAACTTTTTAAATTAATTAATTGCTAAAAATTTGAATGAGTCCACATTAAATGGGGTCTATTTACTTTAAAGAATTACTTTTATTTTGAATTAAAATTATACCAATATTTATTGTTTTTTGTATTAAAAATGATTGTCAGAAGAGTAATTTATTAAATATTATTGAATCTTATAAACAGGAATTAGAGCCTGAAAATTCTTTTAAGATTCCATGCGTGGAAATCTTATTCCTTACATGTTTATACAATATTATTTCAATAACTGTTTCTATATATTTAGTGAAAATTTCTTTAGATAATATCTTTAATTATATAAGAATAAAATATAATTAAAAAAAAACGTTTACTGTTATGGAAAAATATATAACATTGAAAATGGTTTTTCTAGGAGCCCTTCAGAGCATTTGTTATAGATTTCTATTGATTCAACAATTATTTATGTTTAGAAGTAGTTTATGCTCAAAAAAATAATATCTAAAATATGAAATACAAAAATCATTTTTTAAGAATCTATAACAAAAGAATCCACGATCCTTCCAATAACAATGGACTTGTTTATAAAAAAAATTGTCCCATAATACAGTCACCAATCAATCATAATATGATATAAAAAAAAATCAATCATTGTTGATTTTCTTAAGAAAATAGAACGGCAATATTTTTAGAGCACTAAAGTATATAAATTTGGGATGGAGGAGTTATGGAATTACATACCTTAATGGATTTCACTGCAGGCTTGTTGAGGAGCTTTAATTTGGCTTCGATTTGTCTTTCAAAATGTGATGATGCTTTTGCTTCAACTTTCAATTCTAGTATCATACACAATGCAATGAACACCCAAAGCAACAATATTGCAACATTGCATTTCCCCATTGCGCCTTGATTTCTTCCCTTCATTTTGTAGACATTTAAGATGAATAGCACCTATATTTATATAAGAAGATCGCGATGGAAAAAACGACAATATTTTATTTCACTCTTATTATTTTTTTACTAAATGGATATCAATGTATTTTTTATTGTGACATTTATATTTGTAGATTCTTTTCATCTAAAATTTATTTCTTTATTGTTTTTTTGGTAACAAAATCATTTAAATTTATTTTATTTTTTTTAGATTGAATAATAAACACACTCATACATATTTGCAATATCTCGAGTTTAAATGTGAAATATGATATTCAGTCTAATAATATTGAAATTTATCATTTGAGCTAGACATTACCCATAACTTATTAATTTTAATCCTTTTTTTTTCAATATAAAAATTATTTTAGAAAATTATTTTTTTTAATTTGACTGCCACTTTATTACTTTGTATTTACAAGACACAATTAATTGATTTTCCTAATTATTTATAAAACTAACCTTTTATATACTCATTTATATAATTTTTAAATACTATTGCATTTTTTTATTAAGAGATTGAATGTACCCGTCCGATATATGTCGAATTAAATAATATCAATTACTTTTTGAGTCATTTTGCTTGTATTTGAGAATGAAGTATCTATCTATAATATATTTATAGAATTGAACATTTCCACTGGAGACTTCTCTCTTTCTAATCACTCCCCTGCTCTTGAGTTCTCGGCAAAACAGTTGAGAGCATGAGAGCAATATATTCATCCATATTATAAATCAATTCTTTAAATTGAGTCAAAAAGAATCAATATTATATACAAATATTCAATATATTTTTTCTTCTTTTTTTATAGATTATTTATGTAGTTCTTATCTCAATAAAGTGAACCAAATTTTATAAATGGGATATTTTCTCCTGGTCATGATTCATGGAATTAAGCCATGTAAAGGTATCGTATAAATATTAAAAAAAAAATATATGTAGTCAAATATAGTTCTACTATTGGAGATTATAAATACCGAAAGAGTCTTCTAAAGGTAAATATTTAAACATCTTTCAACAATATTATAAAACGTGGTTTTTTCTATATGTAAATATTTTTTTAAGGGTTCAATAAAAAGTTTTTCCTAATTTAAATTGGGGTATCATTCCCTCGCCTTAAACTTCTAACAATAAAAAACAAAACAAAAAAAACTTCTATCAAAATCTATATCTATTTAGAAATAGTTTTCATTGAATAATTCACCTGTGTCACTCTCTCCATATAAAAACAAATAAATATAACAAGGCAAGTTTTTTAATGCAGATTTACAATTTGATCGTTTTAACTATTTAAAAATAAATTTTTTTGTCAAAGAAATGATTTTCTATACTCAATCAAAGAAATAATATGTATTCAACACATAAATGGAATCTTTTGCATTAAGTATTTAAATGGAGTAATTAGTTAAATTTTTACTTTTAAAAGAAACAATTTTGAATTATAAGCAATATTACACCGTAAAATATTTATTTTTATATAAAAATATAGAAAAAAAAAACATTTTGTGACAACTGTTTTCGTCTATTGTGTACAATAATAGAGGAGAATTTGCTATTACGTTGGCCATAAACTCATGAATTAACGGAAATGTAAAAAAAACCGTGTACATATAATATATTCGTATAATAATGGCTACTATTCTAAATATAGAAAACCTTTACTCAACAAATATTGTACTACATTTATAAAAAATAATAAAAATCTCCAATAACAAACAGTTGCATTTTTAAATCCTTCTAGTTATTATTATAATTAATATTCAAAAACTAATGAATAATGGTCAAATCAATAGTATATATTATTTCTATATTCTATTCCAAATTTAAAAAATACATTCTACAAATATTTTACTATATTTGTGAAAAAGAAGAAAAAGTTTATAACAAATAGTTGAAATTTTAAATTCTTTAAATTATTTATCAAAAAACGACAAAATATTACTCTAAAAAAAAATAGTTTTTTCCATCCCCTCCAAAAACACTCGTAACTTATGGTTAGGTTGAGATTATGATGTTTCTGATTAGTAGTTACTATTTTAATTAGTTGTTAGGTATTGATGCTTCTGGATCCTATTCCTTTTTCCATTGTATAATCAGCGTATCAATAAAGGCTCACCCTTTTAAATGATATTTTGGCAAAATTACAAATTGAATAGTTTACATTATTCTGGCATTATAAGTGCGTTTCCACTCTTATGTATCCGCTCTTATAGCCGAAGAAACCTAACAAGAGTGTCTCTCACCCCCTTCGCTATTGAATTCTATCAAAGAACCTAACAGTATCCAATGAAACTTCTACCAGACATTCAATTTTATGTGCACAAAAGGACAACTAACTATAAGAGAATAGAACACAGCATTAGTGCAGACATAAAGCTCTTCTAACAAAATATCAAGAATGAATTTCTGAACAAGAATAAAACTAAGCAGTTTAGATCCTAGCAACAGTCATTTCAACAGGTTGAAAATAGTAATTATGATATATATTTTTCTTGCTGCTCTTGAAGTAGCTTGGCTGATGATTTCGCATCCAAATAAAGCGAACAAATCTCCTCAAGATCCGCCTACAAATTTCAAAACAATAGTATCTTAATTAGTCAAAAGGGATTTTGTAAACAAATTTAAACAAATTGCTCCAAGTGCCGAAGATTCAATCCATAATTACCTTGCAGATGTTGTCTCGTCCATTTATCTTAGCAACAACACTGGCAGGTGACAAAAGCTGAACCGCATGCCTGACAAACAACACGTATAAGTAACATAGGAAAGGAAAATACTGAATAATATGTAATCTAGAATCCACACCTTAGCGAAGTCCGTTGTCCAATCTCCCCAAGGAAAGCTAAACTCTCCTCGTCGACAACCAGTTCCTCCACTTGAGCTCGGATAGCTAGAATCTTTATACACAAGTAAGAAGCGTGTGTGTTAGTACATCCAAAATGAGCAAGTTTGGCATATTGAAAGGTTATTTGAAAGAAAGTTGAAGGCCATTTACTTGTATTATTTCAGCCGGACCATAGGTTTGTGTTCGAATGATCACCAATCGATCCAATAGGTCAACAGGTATGCCATGCGGACTGGTCATATCAGTCCCTCTGTAAAGAGCAGTCAATGTTAGACTCAAATTTAAGCATGATAAAAATAATTAAAATGGGATCATATCAATCTAACTACTAACTAATATGATCCGCCTTTTAGTGTTAAGGAACTTCTATGCCTCAACAAATCATGAAAACAGAGACATGGTCCATTAAGATACTGCAAAATCAAGTGTCTTCTAGGTCATGCATAGACCACCCAAGAAGACTAATCAACTTAACACATAAAAAATGATGAGCTACAAGCTATGTTGTCAGTTTCAGTTAGAAGCGCGGAGTGCCGAACTCTAAAAATGGGATAGCGGGATGACCGCTACTGCGAAGGCCAAAAACAGTATATAAACTAAACATAAAATACAAACAGTATACAAAAATACTAAAAAAAGAGCAAAATACACAAAATTAAAGGGGTAATCATACTTAATAACCAAAATCCAATGTCAAAATCAAGTTATAATAGTAATTGTAATCAACAAAATAGAGAACAGAGCAGACAAAACAGAGTAAAAAAAAGAACGAAAACGACAAAGCAAGAACAATGGCGACAGAGCAAGAACAAAACAGAGGAGGAACGAAAACTGTTTCTTTTTTACAATGTTGAACCAACCCCTTTGTGGGTTTATAATAATAAAAAATTAAGGCGTAAGTGGGTGGGGAATGACCTAGATACCCTTAATGAAGAATAAAAAAATAAATAAAAAACTTGTGTTTTTGAAAAAGTCCTAGAGCAGGTCGGGCTAGGATAGCAGGATTTGCGGCCGAGAGCACCGCTACCAGCGACCGTGTTTTCCTGGCCAGCCCCTCCACCACACTGGGATTGACAACATAGGCTACAAGTAATCATATTTATTTATGTAGTTTCTCCAAATTTTCCATTTCACCAAAACTTTATAAGCAATTTTAGTTTAATCATACCTTACGGTGCATATTCCTCTATTTGTGGCAAAGATAACTATTGGAGATAGGGAGCTCTCTAAAGCACGATTAAGATAGGAAAAACATTCCATATCTAGCATATGCACCTGCAAAGGAGCATTAGAACTTCATTAAATGGATGCAATACAATTGCAGGCATTAATTAGTGAGAAGTCAACGATGAAGTCACCTCATCAATAAATAGAACCCCAGGGACAAGCTCTGCAACACCTTCATCAATATAACGGTTGACAACCTGTCACCAACATAAGCATACGTGTAAACATGTATAAACTACTCTCTTGTTCTTATATCACCTCTCCATTTTTTACCTTGGCTTTTCTGGTTATAAGTATGACTTTACTTATCAGTAATCACCAATTTCATGTTAGTGCATGAAACATCAAAAAGAATAACTTTTATACCCAAGGAACAATCAAAATTAATTGAGAAAATTGCTAGGAAAAAAGCTCATTTCTTAGACCGTTAGTTTTTTCCCAATGAAAAAGGTAATGTAGTACCAAATAGCATCTTCATGATGGAATGCAGAGAAAAACAGCCCATTGTAAGTCTACTTTAGAATGCCTCACCATGCATTTGCAAGAGGCTGATGCCATCATGCCACTACATAGACTTATGACATTTAGATTACATGACAGTAATTCTGACCATTGTGTTAAGGATCCCCTTCTAGTTAAACAATTAAACAAGTACTACAGGTTATAAAAATACCTTATTAATTTCTTGTCTCAACTTGTCAGTGATTTCTGTTTTCCTAGGTTTCATCATCTGGCCCATAAGAGACAAAATATCTTGCCCCCCTTGCGGTCGTGCATTGGCAGCATCCAGATCATGTAGGGTTACATCCTTTAAGAACAAAAAAAAATATCCAAATCTCATTAAGAAACCAGTAATATATAGCTAGTGTCTAGAAAATATCTTTGTGGAATCTGGACCTTTGACATTTTTTAATAAAAACTTCAAGCCAGAGAAATTAAAAAAACTGACAAATCAAAACAGAATGAATGAATGAACTAAAAGTAGACACTGCTCCAAATTAAATATAGAGACACGGCAGAGTAACATCTTATGGTGGTTTGAAGCACTTCTACTAAATTAGTTCCCCTGCAATGCATATGGAAAACTTTCTTACAATGGTCAAATACAAGGTCCTTGGAAATGCATAAATTCTCTATACATTCACAAAATGTTGAATTGGAAACAATCAAAATGATACCCAAATCCTAAGCTGTTATCATCTACATGACACGCCAGTACATCAACTTCAAAGAAAACAATAGAAGTGAAGCTATTGAAATTAACAAGAACCATGGCATCAGTCCAAGTTCATATAACGATTTTATCCCCAAGTATTCAAATAAATTTACAAAATTAGAATATCTTTATACACTTCACATAAATATAAAAATGATTTTCAAATCAAATACCTGAACAATCTCTTTTTTCTTGTGAACCTCTCCCTTAGGAAGTGGAACATACTCCTCTGCTTCAAGGTCAAACTCAGTAGCAAAAGCATCACTTCGGCCAACCCTTTTAACAGCCCCGCTATTTGCCTCAATATATATAACATCCCCAACAGCTACCTGTACAATGTGCATAAACCCCCTATATCAAAACAGTAGAATGGTTGACACCAAATATTGCATAGCTTTAAAATGAAAATAGCTTCCTAAACAAACAAAAAAAATTATAAAATATAAAACACAGTAGCACTCACAAAGAGAAAAGGATGACAAGAGGAAAGACAAGAAAATAAGAAAGCGCACCTTTTCCTTAATCAAGGCATCATATATCGTGGGGTCCAACTTTAGTTGCTTGGTTCCTTTAACTGTCTTCAACCCAATTATCACATGGCTAATACTTTTACCATAACCTCCTGTTAAACTCTCAGTTTCTTCGGGAGAGAGCTCAGTCACCTAGCACAAGACCAGAAAAACTTGATATAAAAAATATGTAAGACAAGACAAAGTGAGCAGCAAACCCCTCACAGTTTTAACAAAGAAAACACAGTGAACCCACCTCGCCTTCATATACTTCCTTGTTTTCCTTAATACGTAGACCGATAGCCCTTCGAAAATTTTCCATAAGAACCTCAGTCTTCTTTACTTCTGTTGAATATACTTCTGACCCTACCATTGGGCAAAATGGAACCTACAAAGTGGTATAAATAAACCTTATACAGTCACAGAGATAAAAGAACATAAATATAAGAAAGATTTTTGGTATGAAACCTTGGTCCCAAGCTCCTGACATATCCCAAGTGCTAATGCAGTCTTGCCAGTCCCGGGTGGCCCAGCGAGAAGGAGTGCCTTGCCAGCCATCTTCTTCTGACGTATCATATCAACCACGAGACCACATGCTTCTCTTGCCTCAGCTTGTCCCACAAACCCGGATGCAAAAGGTAATGCTATTCCACTGACCTGAACAATAACCAAATCAAAACCCCAAAAAAAAACATAAACCTTAAAATTGAAGCATCAATCCATACGAGCATACATTAAAACTTAAAATCATTATGAATAAGGTTCAAATATAGTAGCTATTTTCACACAAAAATGAAATAATGGAGACAATAACTTGTTAAATTGGTAAAAGAGGAAGAGAACGAACCTCGAGACCTAGGCCTTTTATGTGAGTGTGAGTAGCAACTCGCTGTTTCTTCGTCGTGGATTGAACCTCTTCTATTTTCATCTTCTCCATTTCTCTCTAAATTAGGGTTTTCAGTACTACCAGCTTAAAATCAAGACACTCACGACTAAGAAAAGGGGGATACAGATTGAAGTGGAAAACGTGTGAAAGAATGAAGATATGTAACCGCCGTTTGGACACAGAAGCGATGGACGTGCAGAAGAAGACGCGGCTGCGACTGTGGCGATGAGAGAGAGAGAGGCTAGGGTTTAGGGTATAAGAAAGAATTTCCGTCTGAGTGGAGAAAGAGAGAGAGAAGAGAGAGATAGAGAGTGAAAGGAGATGGTATAAGAAAGAGGGTGTTGTGTAACACAGGGTTTTGATTTATCCAAGAATCAAAAGACTTTATCACTTCCATTGAATTAAAAGGGGTCAAACAAGAATTTTAAAAGTTAGCTTTATTTTCTAACAATTGCTATAATACCCCTATGAGAATTAAAATTATAAGAATGAATAGTTTAGAATATGAATTTAAATAAATTGTCATTTGGTCACTAAATAAATGTGTAAGATATTTTCATTATAATTTTTAAATGTATCAAATAAGGATATACATGTATTGAGTTTGATAGATTTTGACCAAATTCGATATTCGAACAAATCAAATTCGATACTCAAATTAAACCAATTCATTTCGATTGAATTGAATTTTCAACTAATAATTTTTTTCATCAAACCCGAATCAAATAAATGTGCTCATGAATGCATTTGGGTTGGATTCATAGATCAAAGTAGAAAATTTCTCTTTAAAATATTTTCAACAAAGTTATTTTCAAAAGAACAAGTAGTTAACACTTAGTTTGTATAAAAAAAATGTTTTAAAAACACTCACAAAAAATAGTTCAATTTGAAAACGCGTTAAATCAGATGCACTAAAAATAAATAAGGGTTGGACAGAGTTGAGTAGAAGCACACAATAATTATCGTACTTCATTATTAACTTGATATCTACATCTAGTCTCTTCATTACTTAAAAATTTGTTTACTGCTCAAAAACTGAAAGCAATCCTTGTATCATTTCTAATTTTCACTCAATTCATACCACACAACTTATTAACAATGATGTAACTTTGCGTATATTAAAGATTTTGTATTCACTCTACAATGATACAAGTATTACTGTAAAAATATATTTAACTTTTAAATTTATTTTAGAAAACTTAACATGAGTGGTTCTTAAAAGAATCGAAAAACTTATTCAAAACTTCTAAGAGTTTTTAAAATACAATGGTTTGAAATGAATTTCAACAAAATAATACTTCTTTGTCAATTTTCCTTGATGTGGTGTGGTACATGAGTTCAAGATGATATAGCAGCTTGTAGAGAAATTGGATACTGCTTGGTATTGCTACCTAAAATGCTGCATGAGTGATAATTTTGTGCAAGTACTACAATTTTAGTGTGTCTATTCATGCCACCTCAAATTTATGGACGTTGCCTATTTTTTTTTCCAATGTTAAACCAATTAAAAAACCAACATTGGCCCCGCTTGTCAAGACATAAAAACAAATAACAATTTATTTAATGACTTTAAGTAATAAAAGCATGTTCTTGTCCAAAAAAAAGGTAATAAAAGTATGTTGTTCTCAAATTCATAGAAAATCCAAAACCTTATTAAACCTAGAGATTAGCCAACCATTTCAATGTTGGTCCGGACATGAAAAGAAGCAATAGCATTTACCAACTGCATGATACAACAATTATAATTATTGTCTTGGTAAAGATAGCATTTGTCCATAACTTCACTCACATCATGCCATGAAAACTCAATGTATCCAACAATACAGCTTTAATTTGCTCGGGGAGCACATCATGACCTTTGCATTGCTGGAAAGAAACATGATAAACCAAAATCAATAAAACAAAACTTAAGATGGCAGTGACTAGTTTTTTAATCGGCGAGCCCCAAACTCAAACATCAAATATTTGCTATAAACAACCAATAAGCAGTTATATCATAATTTTATTAGTACATAATGTTTAGATAGAAAAGGGCATGGTTGATTTCACTTGTTCATAATTCACAAATAAAATATTCTAGAGAGTAAAAAGGCTATTAACATTAATTCATGAAAATAAAGAGGAACAATAATAAATAATGACCCTACAAAACTAATGATTAAAATACACATCTAACTCACATTAAAAAGGTAAACAAATGATATATAGATTAAACACAAAAGTAGACATCAAATATGCAACACCATATAAATATACACGGAGACCAAAGTGTATAGCATAGAGATCTAAGTAAGAGAGAAAATATTATATTCTTATATATAAACTTTTGTGTTTATATATCACCAATATCCATATTCATCTTAGCATCACTAAATTAACAAATTATTGTAAGAAAAAAAATTCATTGATGCAACTTTGTGCTTAATATTTTTTTTTCAACAGGAAGATTCACAAATATTAAGTATAGAGATGAACAGTAGTATAACAACGTATCAAATATATTTACAACTTTTTATGATTTAAATTGCACTGCGGTGAAAATTCATAAGTAGCTAAATTATCATACATCATTTATTACATTTTTTCCATGACCACATAATATTTGCATCCACGATGAACATTGAAAGAATAATCAACGGCACAATGTGCTACTGCCCATACGAAATCAATGGGAAAATTGAAGCTTATAAAAAACATATGGAAATAAAAAATAATTATATATACCTCAGCTTTGAACACATCTAAAGTAAAACCATTGAAAGAGTTGATAACAGCTTGTTGAACCTCCAATCCAAGGCTATCCAGTGCCCTCATGGTAGAAAGCAAAACACCTGGTTTTTGGGGGCAATACATATGGATGCTGAAACTTTTCCCTTCCCTTACTCTAACCTCTACCTGTAAATAAATCAAAGCTCAAAAAATTTCCTCAATTACCCTGTAATTATGTTTTGTGAACATAAAGTATCTCCCAACTTAAATGGTGAATTAATACTAATAGTGTGTCGTATACCGATACACCAGCAAATAGAATCATAAGATTATTGCTGCTAATTGAAACTTACAAAATAAATTATAATACAAATGGTAAGATACGATCATAAGCAGAATGCTAATATTGACATGATTACTTATTTTCATAATTGCTTGTATCTAAATAATTTAATCATTTTGTGTCATAAAAATACTATTGTGACTTTAAAAGAAATTGGAATAAAAGTCAAACGATTTTTATCATGAACGGAAGGATAAAATATTTTTATATTGTGCATGTATATGAATTAAATTCATATTATATGGATTGTAATGTAGATAGGTATGGGAACACTTCTCATATGTGAAATGTATATTTGCAATATTTCACAAGAATACAAGATACACCGTAAAAGCAAAAAATTAATTAGATTAAACATGACTAATGACTAACTCATGAAATCTTTATTGGGCTTCCAACAAGTAACATGCAGCCCAACATTATTTTGTTTTGTTACTCATGCAGCCTAGTATTAATTAGCAAAGAGAAAAATTGTAATTTTAATATGGGTCCTACAAGAATGAATAAATATGCAGACTGAAGTTCAATACATTGGTGGAATCAGATTGGTAGTAGTAATTGTGAAACACTAATTGATATCAATCATTTGATATAAGTCAATGGTTGAGATTAATTGAAATTAATTTAAAGAATGTGTAATATGAACCATCCAATTTTAAATCAAAAATCAAGTTTAAAATTGTGTGAAACTACATAGAATAATTACGAGACTATCTGACTCTATATTTGGTTGACAACAAACGATATTGTGCAAGTTGTCACACAAAAAGGGAGATATTTATTCAAATTCAAGTTTCAATATCATCACCAAATTTGCATATAAGTGCACTTGATGGGTTGGCCATGCGAAAGGTTAAAATGAAAAAGGAGTATAAATTGTGATAGTTTAACAAAGTCTTTCAAACAACAAACAACTACACTAATGGAGCTATGGGGTTAAGCGGGTCCTTTTAAAAAAAAATTTGAACCCACCATTATCAATTGCATGTAAAATGAGTTAGTCATCCTTATTAATTGAATAAACAAAAGGGGGCAAAATACTAAAAGTCTAAAAATAATTCAAATGTTGAACGTGACATTTCGAGTTTCCAATAGTTCAAAGCAATATGAAAGATATTTAATTGGTGACACATCAATTGATAATTTGATAGGGAAGAACAATTTTGCACAACATTAAACAAATTAATACCTTTGGTGATTGGTTGGTAGGGCTTGACACATTGCTAGGACATCGTTCTTCCTTCACCATAGAAGGAAGGGTTGAGATGGTGGGTGTCATAGTGTGAAAGGTTGTAGAAGGTGGGAAAGTTGATCCAAGAGAGTTAGATTCTAGCTCATTATGAAGATCATTAATCCTTTGTAGTAACTCTTTCATGTAGTCAATTGCATCCCCAAGTATTGAAGCTCTATCCATCTATGAAAGAAAAAAATGAAATGCATTAGCTTTCTACATTCTCATACACATATGTATGCTAGGACAACAGACAAAACAACACAAGTTATAGTAATAGGAGCACAAATCATATTTTTCAAACTTAAATGTACACGTGTTATTTCACATTACAGAAAGAACTAACACGAAGAAAAAGAAAAAACTAACATGATTGAAATGAAATTTCAAAAATCAATTTGAGAGAAGAGGGGAAAAGTAGCAAAGTGACATAAGATTTAAGTATAAGTGGGTATTAGTGATATCCAGATATATGATGTATTAAATAGAAAATAATTTATTAAAATTATGCAGAGAGTATTAAAAAGTTGAGAATAATAAAATAAATATAAAACCTTGGTAATCTTGGGCACGATAGAGCGAAGCATGTACAATCTATCACTGAGTTTCTTCCTTCGCCGCCTCTCAGCCATTAAACTCTTTGCCGGCATTTCCTTCTTCTTCCCCTTTAGGTCCTCACCAACAACACCATTATTATCATAATCATTCATGTTATTGCTATTATTATTATTAGCATTATTATTATTCCAATTTTTGGCAATCTCAGTAGACTCATAATTCAGTTCTTCCCCTTTTTGTGTACTCTTCTCAAACTCCTTCAACCATGTCGAGGTGAATCGCGAAATTGGCAGTGGTTCCAACTTATCTAAACCGGTTGGACCGAACCCAACTACACTAGCCGTTGGGAAGTCAGGCAAGGGGCTAGTTTGGGCTGAGACGTCCATTTGGTTCCCTTTAAATGGAGCAAGAAAATCCCCTTTTGAGTCCAAATCAAATACATTGCCAAAAGGGTTGTTGTTGTTGTTGTTGTTGTTGTTGATGATGTTGGTATTGTCATTTGGCAAAAAGGAGGATGAACTTAAATCCTGCATAAGAAAAGAAGAAGTTGGATCTGAATGAGAAGGAATGGTAATTTGTTGTTGGCTTTGAAGATTTGGGACAAGTTCTTCACTATGAGATGGGTTGTTATTCATGTACCACTCAGCTTCCAACATTGAATCCAACGAAATCAGATGTTCATCAACACCATTAATGTTGTCACTATTATTGGCATTAGTTCTTGTGTTCCAATTTGCTTCTTGTTCTTCTTCAATTTGGGGTTCCAACCAAGGTACCACCATATATCTCTCCATTCAGAAAGAAATATAGATTTGATTGAGGATATAGTTTATGAGATTTTAAGTTTTGTGGTATGAGTGATAAGAAAATGAGGTGTAGAATTGGAATAACAAAAACGAGGGAAGTGTGAATGGTGTGTATGATTTCTCTGTGATCGTTGCGTTACAAATTTGAGATACATATATATTTATATATATGGCCTTATGGTGTGAAATTATAATTATAATGATGACTAAATTCAAATCGGTTGTTTTATTTCGGCTTCTTATTATTTAAGATAATAAATACTTCTAATGATTATTATTACTATAACATAATTAAAAAATGTTTACTACATAAAAAATAATTAATATATTATAAGTTCTAGTAGCAATTAACGTTGATATAAATGTTAAAAAAGTCTACTGATTATTAATGTTTATAATTAATTCGAGATAAATTATAATTCTAAAAATCACAGATATTATAAGATAATACTGAAAATAAAATTTGTTTATTTTCTTATATTTTTTCACAAATTGTAAAGTTTTGAATACTTGTAAAAACTAAAAAGGAATTTTGTAAAAATAAAGGTTTCAAAGAGCCTAAAATTTTGTAAATAAGTTATTCACTTAATTATTGTGTTTTGTAGAAGAAATAAAATTATATATATATAGTTTTTTTTTCTTGTTTTTAAAGTGTAATTAAACTATATGTGTGTTTGTTTAAAAAATGTATATATAAGATGTTTCTCAAAGTCTAAATTTTAATATCATATCAAATTTGTTAAATATTTTATAAAATATTCAAATATATATATATATATATATATATATATATATATATATATATATCTTTTGCATGTTCCTACACAAGAACTAGTACAGTTACAAATAAAAAACAATTAATACTTTATGTGAATAAATTTTGTGTGTTAACCCTCTAATTTCTCCGGGAAAATAAGTTATCGGGAAATCTTAGATCCTTAATTTTATCTTTGGTTACTTTAAGTGATTATGCGGATAGTTTTTATTTATTCAGAGATGATACAAAATTTTGCATAATTCTTCCACTATGAAAATATATTATAAATAATTTATAATGAAATGATTAATATATAGACATTAAAAAAAGATATTTCATTATTTAATATTTATGTAAATTAATCACTACAAATAAAATAAAAATAATAAATTTTACTTAAAGCAATTTATATACA
The DNA here is from genome assembly GCA_037974295.1 of Cicer cuneatum. Taxonomy (NCBI): domain Eukaryota; kingdom Viridiplantae; phylum Streptophyta; class Magnoliopsida; order Fabales; family Fabaceae; genus Cicer; species Cicer cuneatum. The sequence goes on from JBBPBO010000004.1 coordinate 74,220,782, forward strand.
ATTAGTTTTAAAAAAATTATGTTATTGAATAAATTAAAGGAGATATAATTATTACATAAATTATTAATTATAGCTTTTTGTTAAAAAAAAAAACATAGCTAGATTAATTTATTAAACCCACATAGAGTAATATTGCGGATACAACGTTTTTTTATTGAAATTAGTGGCACAATGTTGAATAGTAACAATTTGAGTATTTTTTTGAAATATAATTTTAAAATTTAAACATATTACAACTTTAAAATTCTTGATTACTTTGCCACCCACTTGATCGTCTACTTCCCTCAAGATATGATACTAATGATCGGCCTTTTACAAATTTGTTTATTGAAAAAATTACAAATATATTATATAACTTGTATATGAGAATTTATTTTTGGCTAAATAGTACTCGTAGTCCCTTAATTTAATTTTAGTTAACGTTTTAGTCTTTTATCTTTTTTCCCAGATTTGGTCTTTTATTTTAATTTTAAGTGACAATTTAATCTTTTATATTTTAAAATGTTAACAATATTATCTTTTTTTTTTACAAAAATTCAAAATTTTCAACCAAACCCATAAAATTAATTATATTCTTTAATATAATACAAATTTCATCAAATTCGTAACTCAAATATTCAAATAAACTCATATTTTTATTCTTTATTTTATTTTTAAAATTCTATCTCTAACAACATCAAATAAAAAATGAAAATATGAGTTTATTTGAAGATTTGAGTTACGAATTTGATAAAATTTGTATTATATTAAAGAATATAATTAATTTTATGGGTTTTGGTTGAAAATTTTGATGAATTTTTTAATTTATTGTAAAAAAAATGATAATATTGTTGACATTTTAAAACATAAAAGATCAAATTGTCACTTAAAATTAAAATAAAGGACCAAATCGAGAAGAAAAAAAATAAATGACTAAAACGTTAACTGAAATTAAGTTAAGGGACCACAGGTGCTATTTAGCATTTATTTTTTATTGAATAGACTTGTTACTTCAACCGACTTCAAATATGAATAAAAATATATATGAATTTAGATTAAATATATACGTTATTTTACTTATATTTATGAGAAAAAAAGACATATTAATATAAGTAAATGTGCTCTTTATATTAATCACACATCTTGAATTGATTGAAAAGTAAAAATAAAAAGAAAAAAAAATTAATGATTGTTTTAAAAATTAACTTAATTTATATATATATATATATATATATATATATGTGTTTGCGCACGCACGTGCACCGTTAGTGTACAATAAATAAAAATTAATCTCTAAAAAAATTTGCAATATAAAAAACATAAATTTAAGTTGTAATATTTATATGTTACTTCACATAATTTTTTTTGACTAAATAATAAAAAGTATTTTAGTTTAAAAAAATATTTAATATAATAATTGACCGACTCTTGTTTGCATATTCGAATAATTTTTAAACAAATAGATAAATTTTTTTATCAAACAATGATAGGTGAACATATTTTCAAATATTTATTATATGTCAGCTCAATAATAAATGTTCAACATTTTAATCTCAGTGGACGAAATTCAAACTCTTTTGAAATAGTTATAAAATTATCACTAATATTGTTATTAATAATAAATAAATAGATTATAAAATCACAAATATATAATTTAGCATAGACTTTTTCATGAGTAAAAAAAGGTACAGGATGCTTCGTTTATTTATGTTTCTCATTTAGTATTGTAATTGTAATTAAATTTATAATTGTAACAAAATTATTAAACTATATTTAATACATTTTATATATACACACAAAATTTTGGTATAGTTTGTTTTCTTATAATTTAAGATATTTGTGTGCTTGTAGTGATTACATATTCTTTTGTTTTTTAGTGGACAATTATAAGGTTTTAATTGTTCCTTTAGGAGAATACTCCATTGTATTTCAAAAAAATCCTAACTAAAAAACTTAAGATTATATTTGGATCGCTTATCAGCTATCCAATATCACAGTTTATAATAGTTTTAGAGTTTTGGATGATAGTCAGAGTCAAGTTGGTCTTGAAGAGTTATTAATTGTTGTTTGTAATCATAGTCTAAGGATTTATGTATATAAATCCTTTAGTATGTTGTTTGGTATGCTCGATAGAGTAACGATGTGATAAAGAAATATAATATGATAGTAATATAATATACATTATTTTGTTACGTGCTCTAGGCATAATAGACATAGAGGTGTATAAAATATATGGTTAATTTTATCATATATTTTGGATTGTACTCCATCCAAAAAAACCAAACTAATGAAATGTTTCATGAATTGAACCACATATTTGAAACGAATTAGTTAACCAAACTTAATTCAAAAATCGGTTTAACCATTTTAATTTTTTTTTAACCTCAGCTGAGTTTTTTTTTTTCAGAAAATTTTTTAAATTTATTTTTCTCGAAACAATCGGAAAAAAATTTTGTTCAAAAACATTTTTTTCTTGAAAAATTTTCAATTTTTTTTTCAAAACATTGTTTTATCAGAAAAATTTTTACATTTATTTTATCGAAGAAAAAAAATCAAAAATATTTTTATTAAAAGAATTTCGAAATTTTTTTTCCGATTTTCTTTTTTTAAAATTCACTGAATAACTAGTCTCAAACCAATTTTAACTAAAAAATTGTTCAAAATATTAAATTAGTTTATATTTATAAATCAATTTCACTGTGGTTCAGAACTGAACTGATACTAATTAAAAAATTAATCAATTTTTATGAAAAATGGTTTTCAATAATTGAACAAAATCATTAATATAATATAATTCAGTTCAGTTTTTGAATCATAAATACACTTATTTGTGCACACATAATATTAAAAGTTGTTTTGTTTAGAAGTGAAACTTAAATATTATTTGAACGATTTATCCTCATAGGAAACTTATTAATTATTTAAGTCTACCCTTGGTTATTTTATGTGAAATATCGATAGTCTTTATTTATTCAAAATTAATATAAAATTTTGTATCATTTTTCCACTATGAAAGTATATTATAAATAATTTATAATGAAATTATTAATAGACATTGAAAAAAAAGTTCATTAATTCCCCTTTATGTAAGTTAATCACTAAAAATAAAATAAAAACTATAAATTTTAGTTAAGCAATTTATATTCAATTAGTTTTTTAAAAATTATGTTACTGAATAAATTAAAGGAAATACAAACTTTTTGTTAAATAACTTATATTACATAACTTATTAATTATAACTTTTTGTTAAAAAAGATCATAGTTATATTAATTTATTAAATCCACGTTGAAGAAATATTACGACACAGTGTCTTTTTTTTT
>JBBPBO010000004.1:74226473-74330413 GCA_037974295.1 Cicer cuneatum
ATATAAATATATATATATATATATATATATTAATATTATGACAAAACTACTCTTGCAAAAAATTATATTTATTTTGTTGGTAAAATTTAATTAATAATAATTTTATTTTTAGATACTCTAATTTCAAAAAGTTACTAATTTTTTAGATTATGTAAGTTACAAAATTTTCCTTATGATAAAATCGTACATATTTTTTAAAATTAATTGTTAATATTTTATTTTAATATCAAAGCATTTTTTGTTTTTTATTTTATATTATTATTTTATTAGATTTTTCTTAAGAAAAAATAAATTACAAATTTATCACACGATTAGCTTCATTTCTCAACTATGTTAACATCTCAATTCAATCACATGTTATTTGTAGCACTTTCAAATATTATTAAAATTAAAATAGAATAGAAAAATATAAAATTATTAAAAAGTTATACTAAAACCTAAGAAAACATTCATAAGGGATACAAACTAACGTCAAAATCTTACTAGGAAAATTCACATGATATAAACGTATTAAAGAAAAAAGAATTCAGTAAACATCCACAACAATTAATATAATCTATATTCAGAAATATCAATATTATAAGTAAAAGTATATCACCAATAAATTATATTATATTTAAATTTTTAATATTTAATTTATATTTAATATGGGTAAGTCAATAATTTATTTCTTATCATATCTGATTGGTGTTTAATTTAATTTATAATCATGATAAATTTTATAATTAAAGAAATAAAATACGGTAAATTTTAGAATTAACTTATCATATTTTATTGTTTATCATACACTAAATTAAAACAAAATACAATACAATTAAATAAAATTACACTATTGACGTTAATCAAAACGCTTTTGAATCTTAGTCGCATATAAAATAATTTAAAATTAATGCCATATATATAATATATAATATGATGATAACTTCTAATCTAACTATGATTTTGAAAAATATCTATTTGATAAAATATTATTAAATGATTGGAGTTTTTGATGGTATAATATTTATCGATTGAGTGATAAATATATTTGAGGACGGAAGTATTTAAGTGAATAATTGTTTTTGGTTTTATATAAAAAATATTAATAATTTGGTTTAAATAAATAAATGAATAGGTAGAAAACAATTGCCAACCCGTCTATGTTCACAGAACCAGCCGGCAAAGGCATTGACAGATAGAGTGTTGCCGTTCTCGTAGCCAGTCTGTAAATTCGTTTTAACAACCCAAAGTGCCCTTCATCTTCCACTACTATATATAACCACTCCACGCTATTCAAAATTCGTTCACCGCAATCTTACAGCGTCACTCTTTAATATTGGTGACCAAACTAAACACAAAAACAAAAGCTTAAAACTACCTATGGCTTCCTCTAAACTTATACTCCTCACCATAATAGCCGTCCTAATCGTAGTAGTCGGCGCCGTTCGCGCCGCCGATTCGCCGGCTCCTAGCCCAGCCTCTCCCGCTACCGCTATCTCTCCTTCCTTTGCCGTTTGTTTTCTTACAGCTGCTGTCGCTCTCGTTTTCGGATCTTCTTTCAGGATCTGAATGTGTTATATGCTACGGCTTTTGGATTTTTTTTTATTTTTTAGATTTTATGCTTTAATTTCTGGATCTTCGGCGATTTCTTGATTTCAAGATTATTATGATTTGTTATCATTATTTTGGTACATAATAATGGATTTAATTTTATTTGTTTCATCATCCTATTTGTGCTTATTCGGACATCAGTATTATTTTCATTATTCTGATAGAACTTTTTAAAATTATAGGGTTATATTCGAAAAAATAATTATAATCGATTGATATTAATTTAAACTTTGATTTAAGAGATTAGATTAAATTGTTGGTTTCTTACGATTTCAACCATCAAACTACTGAATTGTTAGTGGACTTAATAATACCACCGAGAAAGTTGTTCAAACAAATTATTTCCTTTTATGATTTCCGTCGTCGACAATGCCGTTGTTTGGGATAAGGTATCACAAATTTGATTAAAGGCGAACTCTATATTGGAATTGCCGTTATGAATTCATTCAAATTTGTACTATTCGTATTTTATACCGGGAATGGATATGCACCGATGCAATGTAAACAATTTTATATAATTAATTGATTATCTAATTAATGATTAATGAAACTCAGATCATTTTGTATAGCCTAAGGAACCAAACAATTGGCTATGCTATCATCTACTTAAATGTTGAGGTGTAAGTTGTAACTCCGACGACTCTTTAGTTTAAAAAGTTTAGCCGAACGCAATTGCTATCTCTTATGTCATTTTACATTCGCAGTACTAAGCATTGTGAAAATACTTTGGTGTGCGACTGGAAAATGCTTGTTGAATCGAATAGAAAACATTTATTTGTTGTTCCGTGCCTTTTTTTTTTCGACGAATTTGTTCCGTGGTGGTTAAGCATTCTAACTTTTTCTTTTTGGTAAATTTTATACGAACACAAATAAGACTTATAGATTAAGCATTCTAACTTTAAGACTTTTACGATATATTTAAAATCACATATAATTAAATTTAACACCTTTATTTTTTGAATCTATTTTAATTTTTTTTTATGATTTTAATTAAAATTTTAATTATGAAAATATTTTTTTTAATTATTAGATCAAAATCGAATAAATAAATGAAGAAAAACTCTAGTAATATCCGCGTTGATAAATTAAATAAATACCAATACACACGTTTTTTGTATAATACCATATAACTTATCTTTTAACCTTTTATTTTTGGTTAATTTTCACGGTTGCTGTTGTTTCAATTTGTACACTGTTAATTTAAATAAAACTAACTGTTGCTTTGCAAACCAGAGACATCATTGCGCCAATGAAAAATATACTAATGTTTCACTTTAGGAGGAGAAAGGATGCAAGGCCTATGAACATGATTTTATGAAAATGAATAATAAGTTGGTTTGTATTACATTCAAAAAATTGTTGAAATATCATAGTGTATTTTATTTAAAAACTGGATAGTTTTTTAAAAAATAAGTCAAACATATTTTATCAAATCTATTTCTACTAAAAATTCACTCCACCTCCAGGTTACCGTAAAGCATTGGCATCCGTTTTAATTCTCACAAGGTCCTTCACGGGTCCCATTTGTATTTACAGAGTTGTGTAACAGATCACGACCAATGTACATTGTATACATAAATTTCACACAATTATAAAGATAATCCCAGACAATTTTGCATTGATATTCAATATAAAACGCCTTTTAGGAATTATGCGCTGAAACCACTGCGCAAAGAACTCCAGGGATTGGCTGGAACATTGACGCATGCTTGTGCAGAGGCTTCAGCCATTTGCTCTGTGTGTATTCCTGCATTGCAGAAGTTTGCAAAGGACCTCATGTGTTTCATCCCATACTGAGATAGAGATCCGCAATATGTCTCAAAAGTCCTAACCTGCATCAAACAATAGATTAAGGTGAAAAACATACTCTCAGAAATCCAAAAGCTCTAATCTAATCATGAAATGAATGCTAGACCAACACCATGAGAAATGATAATTTGACCACAAATATGTATTCAAACACCGAATAAACACCCAACTTAGTGACTTTTTTTCTCTCTTCCAGTCACAAATAATTGTGTACGTGCATTTTTATACAGTGTCTACATACATTGTCGGATTTGTGATATTTGGATAACATTACTCCAACGCAACGCAACTTATAACAAACAGGAAAGCAATTATTCAATCATATTATTTCAGCACGGAGAGAACGGTCTCAACAAAGTGAATTATGAGAAATGGTACCAGTGTTTTCAGGCAGTTCCAGTCATCAGCAAGGGGTTGCCCAGCTGGTCTAACACTGGCGAGCACCTCTGGACCCTTTTCCATGCCAAATAAGAGTTTTCCAACAAGTTTTATGCTGTCGTCTATATGCATTCTGTGAGACATTGCTTCCAGAACTTGCTTCTCAGCTGCAGCTTTCCTAGGGGAACCCTGAGGAGCTTTGCGGAACTGTCAAAGATAAGTGAAGATGAAGTCGAAAGACACAATATAATAAGCAAAAATTAAGTCCAACAGAATAAGCATATGCAGATAAAAACCCTTATATTTGTAATTTTATCATCATTGTATTAATGGCAATTGCCAATGTTTAAAGAAATAAAAAACTAATGCACTTGACCATCTTACAAATAGGCTTGAATTCACACAACTTTTCCAGATTTATCAATTTATTTTATAGCATGGAGAATCAGCATGAAACTAGATTTAAATTTCAATACCAAACAGTTGAAAGTATAACCAAGTGATTGAGCTCAAGTGGTTAAAAAACTTCAATTAAAGACAAATTGTTCGGGAGAACCCGAGTTCGAATCCTAGCTAGAACAATTTTTAACCAAATTTTACTTACCTCCAGGCTGAACTCTGGATTACCAGGGTCTCACTCCCCTAGGAATCAAAGGGTTAAAACCAAAAAAAAAGTTGATAGTATGGCATGTTCCTACCATCACATATCCTCCTCAATTGTACTTGTTTATTAACTTTCCAAATCCTGAGATTGTGGTTCTCTAAATAATAAATATCTCCTTCCTATGCATATACCACTCCACATTTAAAAATTTGGGAGCCAAATTATGAAGAGGACACGACTAAGCATTTATTTCATAAAATATAGCACTACATCCTACAAATAGGATACCTTATCCCAGAAATGGATGAGATCTGCATCACGCTGGTTGACCGCTTTTGAAGGTGGCACTAATGAGTTTCTACCCACAAAAGTAAAATTTTCATTAGCAGGGTTTGTTCCTAAATAGAGGAATAGACTATTCTTGCTGAGCCCTATGTCACCATATTGCATCACGTGGGAACCGTAGAGTGTATTTCCGTTCTTAGTCCTTTCTTTGACCTGTGAGCATAAGAGCAAGAAGATATGTCATACAATTCAAGAACACCTTATACAGTTATAGCTTGTTTGACCCGTAAAATTTTAGACCGCGAATTTCAGTAAAATAATCAAAATTTTCTCCTATCTACTTAAGCAACCAAGGTATAAAATTACATTATCCAGTTTATACCAGCTGATTGTGTAAAACAACAAAGCTAGTAGCAGAATCTTACCAACTCATATTGCTGGTGCAAAGTTTCTGATTGCAAATTGTGTATGTCACTGTTCAAAAGTTTAGGTGTAAAAAAATCAGTACATAAAAGACCTTACACAATTACTCATGCAAAAGTAACTTTATACTAACAAGTAAAAAAGATGTTAAGTGCAAGAAAGAAAATACTTCTTTTATAGAAAAGAAGGGTTTGGCAAAGTACAAGATAATAAGTAAATACAGTTGTAATGGTGATATTCACGTGTCACAAGAGTCACAAACTTTCAACCACATCATGGATATTTTTAAATTACAAGTAATACACCCAATATATTGTTAGTAAAAGGCCCCTCCCATCGCGGGAACTTATACTAGGAAAAACCATTAATCCAAGAGGGCCTGAGACAGAAGTTATGCAGCAGTTATGAAATGGGACAGCAGTTAACAGTTAGTGTATTTTATGTAATAAATAAAAAGAGTTTAGGACAGAGGTAGGGCATTAGGTTGGTTGGGAGAAACTAGGCTCTCTAATTCCTAATGGTCACTAGCAGTTACATTCATTCTCCATCTCTATTGTATTTCCTTTTCTTACTTTCTAACAAATCTCTTTGGAAGATAATTCTTAGTGTGACCAATAAAAATTAGAAGTATTATTCAGTAAATTAAAGCAGTTTCATACCAGTTTTATCATATATCTAACTCCCTCCGGTGTTATAAACAAAAAAATTTGGACCAAATACATGTACTTTTTTTACTTATATGTAAGACTGGAGAGATTATTTATGAATCCCTAATCTACATTTATAATCATGAATGACTTTAAGTAACAAATAATACTATGCTAAAGGTTTGCTTGTTGTGCTCATATGATCTTACCTGTCTTCCATCCAAGCAACACTGTATAGGTCACCCAGGCAGGTTTCATACTCTGGTGGAAGACTAGGAAACTCCCCAGGACAATATGTTCCCCAACTGCTTTCATCTGCATTTGCAGCTGTTGTTGCGTATATATTCAGACCTTCAGGAAGAAGACCCTCAAATATACTCCCAGATTCGCATGCCTCTAGATAAAATACCTGCATAACCATTACATAAAACAGGTAAACAGCTTGAATGCAGGTTGACACAAACACTAAGCAAATGCTAATTACTACCAACTCACTAGGCTTTTATATGTTCCAGAAGCATGCTTCTTCTTCAAGACTTCAATAAGATCAGATGCATACATGTACGGACTTGTTGGCATTCCTGAAATCCAACCCCAGTAACACCCCATCCCCAAATAAAGGACCATGTAAGAAATAGAAAGGGACATATATTTGGTGTGGAGAAGCACTTGGTGGTGTTAAGATAAAACCAAAATGTTAGTATAAACATCACTGATAATATTTTCAATCGCCAAAATAATCAAGACAAATTCAATGACAAGGATACTGATAACCATATATTCCACTTCTCTCTGTGTTTTCCATTTGCTCTGTTTTTCTTAGGGTGCGACTTCATCCTTTTTAAGAAACAAATAAATATTGCAAAATTCAATTAGTACATTTTCCATTTCTGTCATTGTTACAAAAATGTTGCAACAGACATGATCAATCTATAGTATAACTGTTTGTTTAAGAGATGATACTAAAATGATTAACAGCTGCTTCATTCTTTTTTCTTTTTTGTACATAATGTATCCATGCGTGCAACTGCGGAGGCTAATCCTTTGAGATAACTGAGATCCATTTAATCAGAAACCTCTCCTAACATATATGTTTTTCCATACGCACTGGTCAAGGATCAAACCCTTGACCAAATGACTAAGGGGGGCAAGTATCTACTACTGATAACACACCAAGTTGGCAACAGTTGCTTCATTCTACTAAACATAATCTATCAAAAACAAGCAAAAACAAAAACATATAACCAACCCGACATGGAAAAATGATTACTAACCAAGTACTCCAGGACCCCCATGATCACTGTAGTATATAAATATATGATCATTGGGACCGCTGTCAACAACCTTCCCACTGCCACCTGTAAGAGCCGACTTATTTCCAAGTAAAGCAGCAAAGAAGTTGTCAACATTAACATCTTCACCAGTATAATCCTGCCATAAAATAGTACACATAAGGAGACAATAAAGCTTGAATTGGAAACACAACATCGAAAAGGGACACACACACAAAAAAAGAAAGATAGAACACCTTAGGGACTCCCTTGTAAACATCATCTCCATGTGGACTGTTAATGATGACTCCAGGTCTTGGATTCTCTTCATTGAAAGCAATGTCATCATACATAAAAACAACAATGTTCTCCTCTTTCAGACCACCTTTCCTCAGCACTTGATATGCGTGACAAACATCAGACTGATAAAATAACAACGGCTCATCAATCATCATTAACATTAAGTTATTACACCAGTACTACCACTATCCAGTAATCAAAACTAATTAGGGTCTATTTCGATAAACAGCTTAACTTGGCATTTATAACTTATATTAAGTGTTTATGTATAAGTGTTTATTTCAATACTAAAAAATAAAATAAAGTCAAAGTGTTTATTTCATTTAAGATATAAGTTGTTTTCAAAAACTATATTTAAGAGCTTATAGAAATCAGCCGAAAGCAGCTTATCAACATGTCGTAAACTATTTTAATAACCTCTTTCATATGTCAATAAATAAGTTCAAATAGCTGAAGTTGTAAGGAGGAGATGTAAAGTTGGTTTGATGGCTGGGTTAGGGGATTTAGGGAGTAGAGTGATAAGGAGGTCGTGGTTTCGATCTCCACCCTCGACAAAAGACTAATAATATTAACAATACTAATTTCTAACATTGGCCACGCAAAAGCATGATTATATTCGATCAGTTCCAGTTTCTCAAACTATTACTGTTGTCAATGTATTTTTCCGTGTCAGTGTTTGATAGATTAGACCTCAACAGGATAATTAAAATAAGAAAGAAAATTAACCGAGCTCATGACCGAAGAATTAAATATATAAATAGTAAAGAAGATGCAGATAAAAGAAGCTGATATAAGAAATAATGAATTTATGTATCCTTGAAAAGAAAAAGGGGGAGAAATGAATGGAAGACCTGATGTCTGTAATTCCAGTAGCCATTAGAACCAGCAATTAAGATGGCCCACCTAGTGCCTTCATTGTTTTCTTTGCCATCGGCTGAAGGTGAACGGAAGAATCTGGAAGTTTCGGAAGGCAATCGGAGAAAATCTCCGGGGATGTCTTGGTCAGCGGAGACGAGGACAAAAAGGGTGGTGATGAGGAAGAGGAGGGTGGGTGTTGGAAAGCGGTCCATGACGATGAGTAATGAAAGTCGGTGGGATTGGGACAAATATACCCTTGTCTGTCTCTCACCTCATCACCAGAATTGCATCCCCTAACGTATTTGGAAAGAAAAGACAAGCAGTATCAATCGGGAAGCGTGTCGTTGGGGGATTTCCCACTTTCGGTTGCAACTCTCTCTTGCTTCGTGGACCCTATTTTAATTTTAACATTATTTTTCCCCTCCTTTACAATTTTAATTTTAATACTTACACTTTTTTACTTTTTATTTTTATTACGCCCAAATAAATAACATACTGTAAATTAAATGAATGTATTTCAGTTATATACATTAAAATTATAAATGTTTTTTAAACATTAAAATATTAAACAAAATTATTATTATAATTATTTTAAAAGTTACAACTGTAAATAAATATGATATGTAACAATGAAAAATTAATACATAATAATTAAACTTTAAATTAATTCCCATGTGTTTTTAATTAAGCTCACATAAATTAAATGTAATTAATTTACGTAAATAATTAAAAATGGTGTATTAGAAAAGTTGTGTTTTTTATTTTCTCACTTTTTCTTTTTTGACTGATAGTTGAAACTAGGTACAACAAAGAGGTGGTTGGGATTAGTTTTATTTCTTCCGCTCTTAACTTTTAAAATATGTTTAGCAAATAAAAAAATATTTATAGTGGATAATTTATAGAAGTTAAATTTAATTAATAGACCTGTATGATAACCGTTTTTTCTCACGATCGAACTTGTAACAATTTTTTTTTAAGTTTATTAAAAAATTTAATAAGCTACTTGAAATAATGTTTAAGTTTTTAACTTATAATGTTTTTTTTTTCTTTTATTTTTACTCTCGTTATCTAAATTGATTTTTTTATTATTAATTAAAAACATTTTTTTTAGGTCATTTTATATTATTCAGATAGTTTTAATCTATTATTTTAAATTAAATCAATTAACTTATCTAATTCATTATAAGTTCCTTTGTTGATAATTAGTTTATGTTATCATCTATTTTATGTATCATTCACCATTTTTTGTCTATCAATCAATAGAAACTTTAATTTTTTTTTTCTCTATCAAACTCTCAAATGCATTTTTCTTATGAGATAGAATTTCTATCTCTCGTTTATGAAACTTTATTTGCATGCACACCAAACACAGTAGTTCTAAAGGAGAATGTATTTGAAAACATCTAAGTTCCATGTTGAATATAATAATGTTTTGTATGAATTTATAAAAAATCACACTTTCTATCTTACAAACTAATATCTCATATCATATTAGAATGTGAGATATGTTTAAATCAACCATTTAAAATTAGGTGAATATTGTTCATCACATTTAAGGTCTGTGTGTTATGTATATCATAATAAAACTTTTGATATTTAATAATTTAAAAAATATATAATAGAGATTTTTAAAAAATGCATAATTTATTTCTACTTGTATGTTGTACTGAAAACTAATGTTTTAAAAAATTTAGTTATAATTTTTTATTTGAAAAAATTATTAAAAATATTTTTTCATTTAAAATAATTTTAAAAATATTTTAGATTCTCAATTAAAAAAAATAGCAAATTGATTTTTTTTCAAAAATTAATTAATTTATTTAAAAAAAAATTACTAACTTTGTCCCTATATATAAGACTTTCTTGAGTAATTTTTTTATCCTCTAATAAAATTAATATTATTTTAATCGTATTTTTAATTAATTTACACATTTTTTTATAATAAACAATAAATACTATAATGAAAGCATTAACTATTTCTCTAAAAAGTAAACATGTACAAACAATATTAATTATTAACAAATTTAATATTAATATTAACTTTTCTTAATTCTCCTTATTTTATCAAATGGTCTTAGATTTCTCATTTAATATCGCGATTAACAAAAAATTTGAGTGGGAGTGATTTTGATGAAATGCAGGAGTTTGAAACATTAAGAGTGGAGGACATCACAATCACCTGGTTTGAATGGTTGTCACTATATATACCACTTACTTTATAATTTTTTATTGACAATCCTTAATAAATACTTTTCAACCTTTTTATTATTACATTATTAATTAGGTGAAGTGGTCAAAATTATATAGATGTCATTAGATGAATTCTAATGATAAAGAACAATTTACCTATAGCAAAATAGGTTAAATAGCACTCGTGGTCACTTAATTTAATTTTTAGTCTTTTATTTTTTTTTTGTCAATTTGGTCATTTATTTTAATTTTAAGTGACAATTTAATCTTTTATGTTTCAAAATGTTAATAATATTATCCTTTTTTTTTTTACAAAAAATTCATAAAAAATTTCAACAAAAACCCATAAAATTAATTATATTATTTAATATAATACAAATTTCATAAAATTTCGTAACTCAAATATCCAAATAAACTCATATTTTTATTTTTTATTTGATTTTAAAAATTCAATCTCTAACAACATCAAATAAAAAATAAAAATATGAGTTTATTTGAAGATTTGAGTTACGAATTTGATAAAATTTGTATTATATTAAATAATATAATTAATTTATGGGTTTTGGTTGAAAATTTTGATGAATTTTTTAATTTATTGTAAAAAAAAAAGGATAATATTGTTGACATTTTAAAACATAAAAGATCAAATTGTCACTTAAAATTAAAATAAATGACTAAATCGGGAAAAAAAAGAAGATAAAGCACTAAAACGTTAACTGAAATTAAGTTAAGGAACCACATGTGCTATTTAGCCTGGCAAAATAATACAAATATGTTTTATGTATTATACTCTATAATAATAATCACATATAGATTACCACAAAAAAACAAACATTGTTTACCTACAATTTCAACTTTCATCTAAATTAGTTACATATTTTATGGAGTTTACAACTAATCAACGAAATTTAATTTTTGACTGCTCCTTGATTTTTATTATTTAAATTCTATATTAGCATTACAAGTTATTCAAATTTACATGCAAAATATCTTTAAAAAGCATACAAATGTATTTGGTCTCAAAAACATACAAAATATTACTAACGTAGTCATTAAAAATCTCAAATGTAAATAAGAACAATTTTTTAGATAAAAAACATCTGAAATGTAAGATCAAGTAAACATTTTTCAATCTCTTTTAGAGGAAAATAGGTCTCTATTTTTTTTAAATATTCATTTGAATATTTACTCTAAATTTTTAAAAACTTTTTCACTTAAGAATTAAGATGAAAAGAGAAAAGGGTACTTCATAACCGCCGTTATTCACAGACATAGAAAAAAATATCCCCACAACTGCAACTATTGCTTAATAGGTAAATCATCACCATTGTGGATGGCCTAAGTGGAGGAATCGTGTATTTCTACCGTCTTTTACATTGTATCAATTCCAATCGTTTGTGTTTCGATTCTGTTCTCAAACCTTGCATAGGTAACCAAACTCCAATCTCTGTATTTCGTTTATTCATTCTCTACCGTTCCTTTTCCAAACTTCAAATTGAATTACCGTGTTGCATTAAATTCAGTAAAAAAGACCGTGCTCTATTAAAATTCCATTTATGATTAGGGTTTGGACGTGCATTGTTTTTCTTTTAACTCTGATACGAATTAAAGTCGCAAATCATATACAAACATAGTTTCATTTTCTTTCTTCTGTTTTGCCATTTATAGTTTCTTCTCTATCGAGTTTAAATCACAGTTTATTGTTGTTTTCTTACTTCTCATATTAGTGTTCTTACGTGCTCATCCGTATTATGGTTTTAAATAGCGTTGGCGTTAGCTGTTGAGGTTGATATTGTGGAGAACGGCAGTTACATGCTACAAAGCACAAATACCGACATCGACACGGCAATGATAGTGACACATAGACACTCGTAATAATTTGAAAAAATGAATGTTAATTGAATAAAATGTATGTAATTTAAGTATTGGGGTCGTATCAGGGCTCGACACCGACATCGACACGTGTTAGGACACCAGGACATACATTCGATAAGAGGTGTCGGTGCTATTGCAGAGGTCAAATGCAGTTGATGCAACCTCAATTGTTGTCGCTTTGCAGTTTTGGCAATATAAATAACCGATATATTGCAACATGGATTGCAATCGCAGACACCAATTTAAAACTCTGATCCTTTATGTTTTATGCACCATCTAGATATTGAAAATGGTTAATGAATAACAATTTGGATCCCTGGATGCAGGTTAGGAGTTTGTTATGGAGGAAGGAGATAACATTCTTGATGCCATATATGATGAGGATCATTTAGACGACGATGTCGACATGGTTGATGTTGAAGAAGGCGAGTTGGTGGAGCCCAATTCGCAAAATGTTTTGGGACAAAGCAATGCTGGAGATATCACTGAAGCAAATCAAGAATCTAACATTGAGAACTCAAAGCTTGGAGCTAGCAAGAACACGAAGAAGAAGAAGAAGAAGAAGAACAAGAGAAAGAGAAAGGGTTCAGGATCTAATGTCATCAACATAGACAGGTTTAACATTCTACATGCATTGAATTTGGGTTTAATTTCTTGTTAGGTTGAACTATGGTTTAACCCCTTAAGCTTTAGTTGACGGGAACTTTACTCCTTAACTTTTAATGTGTAGTTTACTGTCGCAAAATTTATTATTCACAAATGAAATCCCAATAAATATCAGTAAAACCACAATGTTTCAATCAACGTTGTGTTTGTCAAATAGTGACTTTAGCAGTGCTATAATACCATAATATAGCGGAATTTGAATAAATCGCTATAGTTCGATGATATGCGACTTAGTACAAAATTATGTCAAATAGTGGCTACAGTGCTGGCATTTGAGCAAAACTAGCAGTGTCACTGCTGCTATGTCATTTCATTTTGTTTCTAATATTGTCCCTTACTTTGAGTTTGACCAAGAGGAGATTGTGAGTTAATGAAACACCACTAGCTACTCCCCAGGGTAATCTTGGTTTTGTTGTAGAACAGGTGGAGTGGAGCACCACCCAATGCTTGATGTGGAGTGCCTGGCTTCAACATAGTAATTTAGGTGGTACTTTAACAAATATGACATTGTTAATTATTTTGATGATCTTGCTTTTGCACTCTAATTTTTGCATTAAAATAATTATTTGGATGATATTGGAGAATGAGGATTTTTAGATCCATAATAAACATTATGAAGGCAATTCTTTAGATCTTGGGGGTAAAGGCACGTAGGATAACTTTTAAGGGAATACATTATATTCTAGCCTTATTTTTATGTTTGGTTGATTTGAATTACTGAACAACTTAGATTTTTTTTATTTTTTTATTTTATTGTGTGGGATGGCTGGTTTCATCATAATTTAATTGATTTAATCATTGTATTTTGCTTTGATAGCAAAACAACAGTTATTATAACTATGCAATTTCTACGGGAAGTATGGAGAAATATCTTCTGTTCATTGGTATTGCATTACTGCAAGCTTAGTCTTATGCTTATTTATTGGTCTAGCCTAAAAAACCTAATTGATGGCTTAATAAACTCATTTACTTTTGTGACCCATTAGAAGCTGGATTTCGGCTCTATTATTAAGCATTGTTTCCTGCCCTTTTGTTTTCTTAACCTCTATCTTGTTTGTCCCTGTAATGTATAGCAGCCTTCTCGTTCACATAATTGAATTTATAACAAATTACATGCTTTTCAGATTTGTGTTAGATACCTGTCGTCGTCTGAAAGAGAAAAAATCATATATGGTATACACTGCTGCAGGTTGTCTTGGAGTATCTGCATTAAGTGATATCATCCAAGAGGTAATAAAACCGTATTATGCACTCATTTTTGGTTTAATAAGCAAGTTTACTTTGTTCGTTAGTTTATCAGTTTTATCTTTAAGATTTTCTGTGAAATACCATTGCCACTTGGAAGTTGGAAAACAATTCTAAGACCCACCTAAGTAATACTGCTTCAAATGACTTAAATAATATTAGTGATACTGTTTGGTACCTGGTATCTGTCTACTTGAAGATATTATTTATGGGCAGAATGTACTGATCCAACCATCTTGTTTTCCTTCTATCAAAAGCTGCTGAAGGATTTCCTTCTTAGGATTTAATTTATATGCACTGACAATGTAAATGTTTTTTATATTGTCAGTCGATCACAACTGTCGGATCATTAGAAACCTTTATCTTTAATCATAAATACTCAAAAGTCACCATCATAAAAAGTTGTGATGTGCTGACAATGTAAAACATTTTACACTGTCAGTGCATCGTAATTAAACTCTTCCTTCTTATTGTATTCCTGTGCTGCAATTTGCAGTCTCTCATTTTCTCTGTTCTTACTCTGAATTCGCAATTCTAAATTCTTCCCTTTCTTCTTCTAATTATATGGAAGTTATTGTTGCCAAGTTTGATTGTCAATGGTTGTGTTAGTTTGACAGTATAACTGATATATGGTTCTCTGCACCGTTTACAGTTGTTGGAATCATCTTTATTTTCTGGTGTGTATTGCGTTAGCCACTTGGAACACATCATTTGATGGTTTCCACAACCTTTGTTTCAATCTTACAAATTTTGCCAAGTTCACATGGTCCTAAGGCAACTTTCTGAATATTTCTAACCTTGGCTTCACTCACTGGCTCAATGGCCGCTCATTTAATCTCCTGCTGGGCTGCTGGAATATTCATTGTAATTTATTTGAAATAAATTGTTCTTTTTGTGATTTATTTTCCCTCGCTTTAATGGGAATGTGGCTATGGTTTGGAGCAGATATAGTCTGCTTGCCTGCTAAAGGAAAGGTGAGAGTTAAGGTTATACTATTTGGATGAGCCTTGAGCTGGTTATGCTTATCCACTCTTTCAAATACCGTACCGCCATTCATAATTTATGATGCGTGCAAATTTGTCCCTAACCTTGCAGATTTTTCTTCCAGATGCTAGTTTGCTCCTTCCAATCCTCTGCTTGATCTTTGGTGTTCCTGGCTGAATCACTTCATTATTTACAAATTGTGAAGGTTGATGTTCACATTTGTTACTTCAATTTTTTCTGTCCCTGTTCATACGCAGGGAATGGTTTTCACTTTTAACCCCCTATAATTGATTTTCCAAGCTTGTGTTCATTGAGCTGGTGTAGGGGAAACTGATAACTATTGACGTAGTCAGTTTTAACCACTTCAATGCAGTAACCAACAATTTCAGAGCTGAAATTGGATATTTCTTAATGTAAAGCATGTTATATTGCTGATTATCTCTGTCATTTTACTCTTCTTAATTTTGTTATCTAATGTGTCCAAGTTGATACATTGTAAATTTGTATGTGGAGGTCGCAGGTTGATGCAATACAGGCTTGTGGAGGCCAAAAGACTGCTGATGGTAGACGATTCCGGACTGGGGGTGGCATACTGTGGAGCATCATAAAAGTTAGGGAACCAAAGGCCTACAAAGAGATAATGAATAGAGCCAAGGAGTTTGAGGTGTGTGAATAACCTTTGTGTTTTTGGGTTTATAAAAAGGGGCAGCAAAATACAACTATGGTAACATTACTTATTTCACAAGGGAGGAACTTTTTCATTTTTCTATCCAAAATCCAAATAAATAACTAACGGCTTCTCTTTGTTTTAAATGGTAGTGTAGCTTTTTATTTAAGGCGTTGCTCATATGTTCATAATAATGCAGAAGCAATTCAGGCAGCCAAATGTTAAGCAACTAAATGCGCCAAAGAAAGAGGATTCTTCTCAAGGACAGGCCTTTCCATTTGCTGGCAGTGATCAAGGAAATGTTCCGGACCATGCAGTTCTTGTATCAGAATTGAAAATTCAACATGAACCAGTAACAAATAAAGAAAAATCCATCTCTGTTCATGACAGGTTAAGGATACCTGTTTCCTATGATGATGATTTGCTTGGAGAGACTCAAGTCAATGTTGCAATCTGACTCTAGAAAGAATGTGTGGCCTTCGTCACTAGACAAGTTCTCCCTCTTAGATGGAGATCTACTGATGCATCTCTTTCATTTTCGTCTGCTAAGGCTACTTTCTTCTTTCCCGCATTCCTTTTTGCTCTCTCCACCCTTTCCTCGTTTCTTTTTACTTTCGGAGAGTTCCAAGGTGGAACAATATTTCCTTGTTTCTTTTATTTACAGTTGACTAACATTGTCACAAGTGTCTCATTAGATTTTCTGCTTTAACACGATGGATGAAGTTTCGTACTTGCCTCAAATGGATATGGATTTATCGAATGATGACTGAACTTTCTCCCTTTATGAATTTTATGAAAAAGAAAGCAGAACTGCAAGGCCTTTTGGAAATTCACTGAATGTATAAATTATCGTGCAATTTCATTATTTTTATAATCATCATATCAATCGACAATGCGCGCAAGAATTATTGGAATGTTCCCAAGAATTTGAATTTTATACGAACTTTTAATGTAAAATATGTATAAACAAATAAAATGTATCAAATTAACTTAATAGCACAGCAAATCAATAAAATTGGCTGTAAATGAGATGTAATTTTTTTTTTGGTATATTTTTTAATTATAAACAAAACAATTAATAGTTTGTTCAAAATAATATATGCATTTTAAGTAAATTTGTGTCTTGAAAATCTTTGAGTACTTTTATAGTTTTTAAAATAAAACACAACACACCTTTTGTGTTTATAATAAACTTTGAGAAAATTATGAATTCAATAAATCATGATTGATTAAGTTGAAAAAATATCTAAAAAAATGTAGCTAACTTTTGTCCTTGCTCAAATTTCATTAGAGATTTTTGTCTGTTTAATTATATTTCTCTTCTATCCAAATTTCTGAACTAAACGACAATTTTTTATTAAAACCCCCCTTCTTATTTTTGAGATACTCCTTTCTTTTGATTTTGCAATGAATATATTGAGTTTATTTGACCTCAGTGTGATCACAGCCTCACAGGTGTGCATTATAAGATGCTAGATTTCATGTAATCTTTTGAATTTAAAATAAAAGATGATTCCTTTGGTGCCTTTTCTTAAGATAGTATCAATTAACAGCTAAATATCAGTAGTTCTCCTTTCATGTAAGGAAAAACTGACATTTCATTCATGATAAACTTCTCATATCATTCCACAATTGCCAGTGTGTTATAACTTATATGTATTGCAAAGCTTTTACAGTTGATCAGGCACTATATACGTTTCAGAATGCACTTTAAGAAGAAAAAAATAGATACTAACTTGAGAACAAACAAATAGTAGGAACCCAACCAAACACAAACAAAGATTGTCATCCTACTAACTTAGGATGTAACTCATCTGCAAATTATGATCATATTCTATTATCTTTGAGAGAGAGGATGACCACATGTATAAGTACCATCCATTTCCACAGCACCTGAATTTCAAATGAAAGATTTGAATCTTCGCCAGGGAAGGATTTTAATGCCAGCATAGCAACCGGAATTCTACCCATGAAAATGTCTAACAACTTGGGATAAAAACACCAGTTAACCAACAAATTGGCAATCCATAACATTTTTTCATATAAAATAAAGATACGCATCATTTACAGAAAATTACTAGGGGCGTGTGTGTCAGATATTGCAATTCTAGAAGCCAATACAAACCAGTTACCTAAATTACATGGTAGAATTAATAATTAGATAATGCCATTCTTACTGGCTTGATACTGGAGTAATATCTTCAGTAGCCATTGGCTCCACCTGAGGAGCCTTCTTTGCAAGTGATTTAGGTATGTCAATGAACTCTTGAACACAGCGCTGCTGAGGATGCGACAATAGAATTAACATATGACGGAAAAGAACCCTAGCTAACCCTTGTCCACTCTCCAAGATGTAACCCTCGTATTCGGTTACATGTTCAAGAGCTTCCACCAGTGTATCATAAACCTCCTGGGGGCAATTGTCGGGTCCGGGTTTGTCATGAAGGTACATGACATCCAAAGTGAAGAGCTTCTGATTCACAGGCCACTGATGTTGGGGGCGCACTGTCGATCGGCAGTAGAATAAAATCTAGCAAGGAATAGCAAACATCATATTATGATTCATGACAAAAATGTCATGTTAATGTAACCAATAAATTTCGAAGACTTTAAACCAAGCACATGATAATAGATTTACACAAAAACAAGAAGCATGAAGTTATGTGACAAATCACAGATGACATCTACCACTCACCACTCTTAAAATGCGACCCTGCATACGGGATTTTTTGGCTTCATGAGCAGCAAGTCGGAACAAAGTAGTAAGGTCTGGTTGACTGCTAGCTGTAGTAGCCGAAAGCGCTTTCATTGCTGCAATTGTTGACTCGACTTCACTACTAAACTCTTTCCTCAGCTGTAATAATTATTAAAACGCAAAAAAATTATGTTTAGTGCATGCTTTGAGCACTCTCTCCCATATAATAAACTGTTTGTAGGATCCGATATCTAACATTGGAAAACCCTGAAAAGGCATTTATATTACCTCTATGCTAATGTTAAATACCTAGATACCACATCAAACTTTGAAGTTAAAAATAGGAAAGATGACGACAACAACAACCAAAACATTTTTCCATCAGATAAATATGGCTACATGGATCAAACAACGATAGTGTTCAAATCACCTAAAACAGGATTCTGTCATTTCTCCACGACAATGCCATCCCATCTTTTAGGAAAGTCATCCTCCATTTGTACAAGGCTCTGTTTGTATAAATAGCTTAATTAAACACTTATGCTATAAGCTCTTATCATATAACTGACTATGTCTACGTCATTTCTATAACAAAAGATAAAACAGTAATTTTCTTTCTTCATATAAAACTATAAGTTAATTCCATAAATTATCCTTGAGGGCTTATCAAAATAAACTGATAGACATGTTAAAAGTTATTTTCATAAACTATCTCAAACAGTCTCACAAGTAGTTACGTCAATAGATAAACTCAAACAAGCCAATTCAAACTGACCCAGAATCTTCTAGGAAAGGCATCCTTCCTATAGAATGATCAAGACTCTACCAATTTGTTTGATTTTCCTTTTTATTAAAGGCATAGCTCATCAACCACTAGGGTTTGAAAACATCAATGAAAAATCCGAACTTTTTGGTGAAAGAATATGTAATTGATTAAAATTCAGAAATGGGGGTAATTAAGTAAAATTACCCATGAGACGGAATAGGAGAGAGTAACGAAAGCGAAGCGATGTTGAGGATTGATGGTGAGTTTGGCATTGACGAAGAGAATGATAGCTTGTTTAATTGCGTCTAAACGAGTGAGGGGTCTTCCATTGGGACCGGTGGCACCTTTCATCTCAACCATTGATTGAGGATCAATGTCGATACATAAAAGTATGTCTTCGTTGTTTATTCGTAAGGGTTGAAGACTGTATTTGCTCATACTTCCTTCACCTTTGTTGCTTCTTTCTCCTTCAATCCCTTCCATCTTCAATTACTTGTTCAGATTCAGATTAGGACTCCAATTCTCGGAATACCCAAATATTCACATCCACGCTCTCAGATTAGCCGGACTTTCTTTTCTAAAAACCTATTTAGTCTAAAATTTTATTATAAATTATATTGTAAACCGTATTAATTTCGGTTAAAACGTGGATATATATTTTGGAATGATTTTTTTAAATATATGTATAAAATATTTACAAAATTATAAAATAATCATTCACACTTGGTGAATTTAAAATTTGATTTTTAAATTTATATTCTCGTTAATTATATCTTTAATTTATGATGTTTAAAATAATTATATTTAATTTATTATAGATTAAAAAATTTGAGAATTTTTTTATGATAATCTAAATATATTAGTAAAAAATTATTAAAAATTTTAAAACTTGAAGAACAATTAAATATATTTCATTTTAGTATAAATTAAAATTACTTGCAAGATAATTTTGTTAAAAAATATAATTTTTTTACTGAGACTAATAACAAAATATTAAAATTTAATAGAAATTAAATATTTATTTAATTTTATATAATAAAGTATTATTGAAATAGTATTTTAAACAATGTTAGATTCCTAATGATGTTAGATATCAAACTAATTAATTTATTTATAAAAAAGTGTTCACCACTTTTCAAATTGACTTTAAAGCCTTGTTAAATTTTGAAGAATGGAATATAAGACATTAAAAATTGACTTATGATAAGACCTTAAAGTAAGTCAAATTCACACTTTCCAAAATTTAATTCTATTTAACTTATTTCTACTCCTTAATTGAGATTGACCAAAAGAAAAAAGACTTGATCACTTCCAATTAGTCAAAAGGAGTGCAAGAAGAATTTTAATAGTTATATACCCTATATGAAAACTCAAAGAAAAAGAATGATCGTCATATAATATAAATGAGTGCAAACAAACATTTTGTCTTAGAACGCATGAGACATTGTTGATATGTTCTATGAATATATTGAATTACAAAAATAATTATGATTGTATTGTATTAGTGATATTGTAGACCACACTGACCAATAAAATGCCATTTAAAAATCAAATTAACTTACAAAATAAACATTTGAAAATTAAGTTTAGTGGTATTATAACCAAATCAAACATAAAATAATCCAAAAATTCTTCAAATTCAATCACATGAGATGTGATTCAAACCATCATATCTTTTTAAACCTTATTTGTATTGTTATCTTGGTTTTAATTTTTTTAGTTTATATATTTGCTTTGATGATATAATAACAAATAGAGTATTTAAAATATTTTTTTTTTTAAATTTTTAGAAAAAAGTTTTTGATTTTTAAAAGATAATAAAGAGAGTGTAATGAAAATGTAAAACAACTTTGCACTGTCATTCAGTCATAATTCACCGCGACATTAGATAATTAGATCACCGTCGTTGATTTAAAAACTATATAATATGATATGACAGATGGAATGGTTATAATTAAATAACACTGTAAAATTATTTTACACTATCAATGTACTACTATCTTTACGCTCTTTTTAAAATGCAAACCCGATTTAAGTGAATAACTAACATATTCTTTCGTAAGTTAGTTTGATTAGATTCGTAAGAATATGTTGCATAAACCCAAACTAAATAAAATTGGTATTTTTTATTGGTTCAACTTTATCAAAAAACGAACTAAATTAACATGTTATACACACAATTGAATTTATCAATAAAAGGTGCATTCCATAATATTTGTGATTTTGATATTTAAAAACTATTGCAATAAAACTTCACATATTTAAGTAAACAAGACATAAATTATCTTATAAAAATGAGCTTCCGAAAAGAGGTATTCAATGAAAGAAACATTGTTACAGATCACAATGTGAGATCCTTTAGGTTTCTCAAGATCAACGTCATGCATATAAGAGCATATTTTCTTCAACTTATTAATAAATATACATAGACGGTTAATCTAGACTAATAAAAAGTAAAAAATAGTTATTAGTTCATAGCAGTTATTGTAGTCTATTACAATTTGCTTACCAAACTTTTTCCATGCTCAACTTATTATGAGTATCAAAACATAATTCTATTAATTAATTTCGAAACTTCTACATAAGTGATCAAGTAAACCCATAAGGCACTTTTACACCTGTGACCCAATTTTAGAATCACTGAGTAGGAGATGATGTGTTTCATCCTATTGCAATTCTAACTTTTTTACACGATATGCTTCATCCTAATTTATATGATGTGGCATAAGCCAATTTATTTAAATATTATGTTTCAAGAGCAAGTCTGCAACCTCACATTAATTTAATTTCTGCACCAGTGCAACAAACTAGATAGAAACAACGTAGCTACCAAAATATTCAATTGTATGCCCCAATACAACATACATAGAAGAAAGATGAAGAACCATTCGATAGAGACAAGTGCGTAAATATAAATTGAAAAGAAATGTGCTAGTCTAACATCCAATTCAGTACAAATTGTTAGTTCCTATTCAACCTTTTAGAAAATATTCAAGTACTAGAATATATCAGTGCTTCCATCTAGACATTAAAATGCCATATAGACGTTGCTGCCACAGCATGGAGAGAACAAAAAAGGAAATCAAAACCACCAGCCTAAGGGACAATAACAACCATCTCAAAAATTTCAACTTTTGGGCGACGCTTTAGTAACACCACCCTGTTGAGCAGCAGGTGCACTTGCTCCATCACTAGCATACACTGGAGCTTGAGCATAACCAGCACCATAAGAACTGTTGCCATATGATGGTGGAGCCTGACCATAGCCAGGCTGGCCACCTTGAGGAGCACCATATGATTGAGAACCATACCCCGGTTGCACAGGTGCTCTCTGAGTGGCTGACTCTGGTTGAGCATACCCAGAAGGTGGGGCCTGGGTAGGGGGATATGATGACTGACCATATCCTCCAGCTGCGCTAGGTGACTGTGACTGACTGTAAACAGGTGGATTTCCGCTGGGCTTTTGAGCAGGAGGGGCACCATAACCAGATCCATACCCAGACTGTGGTTGAGTTCCATAGGCCGCTTGGGAGGCAGGGGGAATCCCATAACCTGGCTGAGGAGTTCCTTGTTGGTTCGTAGCATAACCTTGCTGGGCAACAGTAGAGGGTTGGGAAGTTTGGGATGAATCTCCTTGCGATCCATAGTTGGAAGTGTGCCCTTCTTGTGTTGGGTAACCTTGTTGCTGCTCATATGTTTGTGGCTGACCATACCCTGATTGAGGTGGTGCACTATATGCACCATAGCTTTCCTGACCATAACCCTGTCCTGGTTGGCTATAACCTGAAGAAGGTGGCTGACTATAATTGTATGTAGATCCGTCAGCTGGCTGTGCAGGACCTCCAGGATTTTGTTGTTGCTGGGGCTGTTGATTGTAATAATCATAACCACCAGCATGAGTAGATTGCTGGTGAGATGGTGCAGTGGATTGGTCCCAATTGGCAGAATATCCACCAGGTTGCTGGGGAGGATAGCCCGCATACCCCTGAGGCATGTTATACTGAGGTGATGGACCAGAGTATGATCCAGGCTGCACATAGCCATAACCAGATTGTTGCACAGGAGCAGCAGGGGGAGCCCAGCTAGATGGTGGTCGGGATTGGTAACCTTGCTGATTATAACCACCGGAGCTTGCTGAATTTCGGAGACGATTCTGCAGAGAGAAATATAACAACCAAAAATTAAAAAGCTGAATACGCCCAAGGTTCCCCAGCATAAAAATAAAGAAAGCAATAGATGTACACACAAATACAGGTAAAAGGTGCATAAAATAATCAACAAAAAAACATAAGGTGAAGAGTATATGCCTGGCATTAACAGATTCCATAAAAGATCGGAAGAGATACAAATACCTACATACCGCACTGGTTCCTGATAAAACTGAGTTACTCCAGAGGATGCACGCCTTTTCCCTATTCGAAATGAATGGGTACAAAAAGGAAGCACAAGGCATGGAAGTATATACAAACATACAACCTTTATTGTCTCAAAAGATCAATCAACTATATAATGTCACAATATGCAGGACCTCATTCTGATCGATACTATTAAAGATCAGTCATAGTTTCAATATGGTGGTTGTCAGGACAACAGATATTTTACTCACTACAGGAGTATGGGAACCAATATATACAAATATACAGACTATAAGATAACTTCTCTTAAGTCCCAATTACATATAAACATTCCTCTCAACCTTTCCTCAACCCAATCTAACTGGTCAACCTTAAAGAACTATGAAATAAAAGCAAATAAGACTAATTAGTGACTACCATCAAGGTTGATATTGAATTTAAAATATGGGTAACAGGTCCGTACACATAGCTTTACTTAATAAGTAGTTGAGCAGAAGACCCAAAGATATAACTATGCCAAATGAAAGTTGAGCAGAAGACCCAACGAAAAGACTATTTTAAGTATATAAGTTCTTACAAGCAATCAACAGAAAAGCACAAATGGCATTGTTGTAAAGGATTCCCATAGAAAAATTTAATATCCAGTTAAATGATGACACCTCATAGAGTCGAAGACATTAATATAAGACTTACTGCCCTTGATTATAAATATCAAAACTGGGATTTAGAACCATGCCAAGGCATGCTGAGGGAACACCAACAAAGAGACTCGTGTTGGTGTGATCAATTGTCCAATAGACACTATAACCCTACAATAGTCCCAATGACAAGATCAGTGATAGGATATACAATTAATAAGCACATTCCATTCGTCGAAAAGTTTAAAATCCCAATGAGCATCCACTTAAGGGTAAGAACTAAAACCAATGACTTAATAATAGTATCCTTTGTGGCCCCAAGAACCTAAACCACAAAAAGAATAAAAGAGCCAACCCACAAAAGCACAAAGCTAAGAAATCTTAACCATAATTTACGTTCCACGGCAAGAACTATCCATCTTTAAAGAATGACCAAGAGACAATGTCCCAAATTTAAGGACATAATAAAAAGACAATGACTAAGTCTGCGGTCTATTGTCTAATTTCACAACAGACAGCAGATACACACGCCAAAATAAAAATACACAATCAACAAGTCAGAATTCAAAAGGACAGAGTTAGTAATTATAAGCTACTGCAGTGGCCAGTATTTATGGAGAAGAATATATAATAACAAATTCAATGTATCCTATATTAAATATAATTTAAATATAACTTGCTAGCGCAACCAGAATCATAGGGTATAAAAAAAGCAGCATTGCATTACACCTAAACTTACAGCAAAGTCATTTTGGCCCAGAAAATAGTGCATCAAAAACATAAGTTTCCTAATAATGCTTGTCATATCAATGTTGTCAATCGTGGATCTCAGACAATTGCAGTTCGTTCAAATTCCGCTATGCAGCAGTGCGGTAGCGCCACGATTTGACAGCATTTTGTACTAAAATGCGTATCGTGGAACAATAGTGTTTTGTCAAATTCCGCCACACTACAGTGCTATTGCGCCACTTTACAACAACAGTGTAATATGAATATTAACAAACACAGACATAATTTAAATATCTGCCAGCTAAAGATGAACCGATCTCATAATTTACCAAAGTGAGAATTGTTTTTATGAAGAGGACTCAAGGGCCTATAATCAAGCAACTGTTTGCAGAAGTCCAGCTGGCCTACTTTTTATATTTCAAAAGCACAACAAGTAAAAAAAGGCCGAACAGGCAATCATTGCCATTGGTGCACAGTATCCATCTATCAACCACAGTAAGCAAGGCCATAAATCACTTAGTTTAATCAAACTTAACCATTTTACAAAACAATTAGACTTGTACATTTAAAGAGGGGAGGAGCAGAAAAACAAAACATGGTTATTAATACATAATTTTACAGTTGCACCCAAAAAATAACAACATAAATGAAACAAAAATAAATTACGTCAATTACATACCTCACCACTGACGATTTGATTAACCAATTGCTTAGCTGATTCAATTTGCTCAGGTGTCCCATCAATTTTTAATGTTCTTTCTGTTGATGTATCACCTGGGGGAAGATGCAAAGGTATCACCTGAAAAATACCCATTACATTATTAATCAAAAGTATCTATGAACAGGAAATCCAAGTTTTGAGACTTGAGACAGGCAATAAGCTGTTAACAGCATCCAACATTTAACAAAATTGTGATTTAGAAAATCTACATCTATTAAGCAATGAAAACAAAAGTACAAGAGAGAACCTGAATCCGTGCTCCAGATGAAGCTTGCATACTCTTTATTGTTTCTCCTCCTTTACCAATTATAAGGCCAACCTAAAGACGCACACAAAAAACGACATCAATCCAAACAAGAATAAACCAAACACTGCAGAATGCACATCCTGTACATATTTCGTTTGCCCACCTTATTATTTGGTATTTGCATCACAAACTCATCACCCCCAGCTTGTGCAGCCATCCGTCTAGTACCACCGCCGGAACCCCCAGATTCAGCCTAGTACAGAAAAACTCTTATCAGCAATGTTATACTCACAGGTTACATTTACAGCCATTACAACATCCTTAGAGCATATTTATCATGAAAGAATTCACATTACAGATACAAAATCAGTTAAAAACGACACTTATCAGTGATGTTTCACAAACAGATTACACAGACAGCCATTCCACCATCATTTGAGAAAATTTATCATGGAACGCTATACAGTCACAAAATCAATTCAAAACAACTTCTATCAGCAATGTTCCACGAACAGGTTACAGTTACACCAAATCCAACATAATTTAAGCAAAGTTATCATGAAATACTTCATATTGCAATCATAAAATCAGTTCAAATCAACTCTTATCAATGATGTTCCACTATCAGGTTACAATTACACAAATTCAAAAACCATTTGAACAAATTTATCACAACATTTCATGTCACAGTTACAAAATCAGTTGAAACCAACTCTTATCTCATTAAATGTTTCACTAACAGGTTACAGTCACACCAATTCCAACACCATTTGAGCAAATTCGTCATCAAATGCATGGTATAACATTTACAAAATCAGTTGAATTGAAAACAACTCGTACCACTGATGTTTCACAAACAAGAAACAGTTACAGACTTACAGTAATTCCAACATGATTTAAGCAAATTAATCAAGAAATACATGAAAACAAATTTCAAACAAACCTCAGCAAGAACTTCATTGATGAGTTTCTCGGCAGAAGCAACAGCATCAGGAGTACCCATAAGTTCAACCATCCTAGTTGAAGAATTAGGGTCAGCATCCATATCACGAGTAATTTGAATTTTAGCACCAGATTGCAACTGAAGATACTTGATGGTTTCGCCGCTTTTACCAATAAGAACACCAACCCTACCATTAGGGATATCGATCTTCTTGCTGGAACCATAAGGGGATGAGGAGTATTGAGGTTTCGAATCGTAGGAATCGAAACCAGATTGCGGAGCACCGTTGTCGGACTTGTTGCGTTTGGAATCGTAGGGAAGAGGAGGAGCAGAGGTGACACTGAGGAGACGAGCGGCGACTTCTTGAGCTCGCAGTTTGGCGTTGGCAACTTCGAGTTCTATGTCGGTGGCGGTGGGTTGGTCATCGTATTTGCGCTTTAGGGAATACTGTGCTTCTTCCGCCATCGCAACAAACCCTAGCAGAAGAAGACGAAAACACGCTCGGGAAAAATGAAAGAATCTGATTAGGTTATACTCAACAGTGAGTCAAGTGAGAAATACACATGTAAGAAAAGATATTTCTTTTGCATTAAAATGATATTATAAAATAAAATATTATGATTATGCGATACTAAAACTTGCCTATTATTTTTTATTGTGTTTTGGGTGAATTTTTTTTTCTTTTAATATCTATTTTTTTTTCTATCTTTTAACATTTAATTTTATCTTTTAACATTTAATTTTATTTCAAACAATATAACGGTTAGATTCACACACAACGTTTAGACTTATCAATATATCAATATTTTTACGGTTATCAACTTAGATGTGCATTCGAAACATCTTTTAGCATTTAATTTATATACAATAAAAATAAATTCAAATTAACTACTTCTTTTAATTTAAAAGATTTTATTTATGATTTAATATACAATTAAATAAATAATTTTTAAATATAATATCTATATGTTACAATATTAATAAAAAATAAATCATGTTGCAAAAAAATTCATTTAAAATATAATTGTTATTTGATTGAGTAAAAAATCATAATATTATAATTATAAATAAAATAATTTAAATAAATAATACAATTGAAAGAAAAAACATTACAACAAACATGATATCAACTAAGGAAATGAATAGTTAAGACCGCCCAACAAGAGTCTATGGTCTAGTCTATCTCAGACGCAGATCAGACTTTTTCTTAAACAGATAAAGTCAAGGTTTCTAAAAAAGCTTATTTAGTTAAACAGGTCAGACTACAGACTACATAATAAGCCTTTTAGGCTTATTAGACCGATCTATTTAAATAAATATAAATAATATTTTTTTACTATTATAATTACTATATTAAAATTTGATCTTTTTGTTATATATTCAATTTTTAGTAATTTACGCATATTAACCTCATTTAGTTTTTGACATATTTAAATGTATTATTATAAAATATAATTTAAGTATGATGTATATAAAGTCATATTCTTCAACTTAATTTCATTGACATATTTACTCGTTAATCTATTTAAACATATGTTTGATTACTTACTCAAAAATGTTAAAATGAAATAGGCATTTAAGTACGCTAACAAGCCATACCAGATTTCTATCAAAACTCAGACCTAAAAAGTAAGCGCTACAATTATACCTACACCCCCACAAAATTTTAAAAAATGTCAAATATACCCTTCATTTTTTTTACTATTTTATCAAATTAAAATTTATTTTTTTTACATTCCAAAGATTTCCAAACAAAAAAAAAACTAGATTTCGGATACGTTAAAATTTTCCGGTAAAAACCTTATGTATGGAAATCTTGTTTTTTTATCGTCTAAAAATCTTTAGAAAGTAAAAAAAAAGTGAATTTTAAATTGGTAAAATAGTAAAAAAAATTAAAGGTATATTTGACATTTTAAAAAATTAATATTATTTTTTATTATTATTTATTAATATTACTTTTTTCTATTTTAAAGCCTATCAATTAGGCTATTTTAATATTATTTTATTATATTAGATTTGATTATAATTTTATTAGTTTTCCTTGTATACAAATGTATAGTTTAGTCTATTTAAAAAAAGAAGTAAAATATAGCATTTAAATGTTTTAATGTGAATAAGATTTTGAGGCCAGACTAGAAAAAAAAGCCTATGATAGGCCATAGACCTAAAAAATTAATTGTAGATCAGACTCAGACCTTTTAAAGTTTGGTCTGACTTATTCTCACCCCTAGTCACAGGCCAAACTTAAGTCTTGTATTTTTTGACAAGCCAGACTCAAGTCTAGCAAAACCTAGCTCGGCTCAACCTATTCCCACTTCTAACCACAACCAACTCGTTGTTTATTTTTTAAAAGCTAAAAAAAGAGTGCAGGGAGCATCACTAACGCCGACCATTTCAACTAGACTGACACTGCCAACTCTAACCTCTGCAGTAACGTATATTACTAATAAAAATAACGAAAAAATACATTAAAAAGTAAGGGAGACAACAATCAGTTCCCGTTCCAAAATACCCATTGTGAAACCAAATAATTAGGAGTAAGCAAGACTGAAACTGGTCAAACAAAAACATTGTAACTTATGAGCCAAACATAAGTGTTTTTTTCATCCCAGATACATAAGAAGCATTAACATATAAGAAACATTCAACTTCTCCGAGACCTTAAGCCCCAAAAAATTCCACAGAGAACATACAGAAAGATTGTAATATATCAACATACTATCCACCAAACAAAGGGTGATTCATAGCAAGGTAAAACTACCATGAATTGATTATTATAGAATAGCTTGGTGCCAAGAGATAAACTTAATCAACCTCACTGTGTCCACCAATGAAGGAAGTCCTTGCGCCTATTGATCTTCTTCTGCAGTTGGAGGAGTCCATACAGTAAAGCCTCGGCAGTTGGAGGACAGCCTGGAACATAAATATCAACAGGAACTATCCTGTCACATCCCCGGACAACAGAGTAAGAGTAGTGGTAGTATCCTCCTCCGTTAGCACAACTTCCCATGGAGACAACCCATCTAGGCTCGGGCATTTGGTCATAAACCCTGCAAGATTTTGTCAGTATTGACTTGAGAACTGTACATTTTTAACTGACTTAATCGACCAAGTCCAAAGACAGAACATTAATCAAATTCTAAGGCAGGAACCAACACTGGAAACATGGAATTTCACGGGGAAGGGGAGATTGCAAAAGGAAAATTAAAATTAAATTACTAATATCAATTTTTCAAGGTTACTAATGTGCAAAATTCCCAACATCAATACGATGAGACATTACAATAGACTTCACGCCGAGGATTATGATAGATGTACTTCAATATTGCCAAGAGTACTTTGGAAAAGAACCCTCTAATATATTTCACATATCATTGTTGAACTGAAAATGCTGTACCTTATTCTCTTCTTTCAATGGGTAGCCAGTCAAAAATTTAAAATTAAAAAAATGGGATGATGGATAAACACAATTTTCACATGACAAGGTCGCGTGAAATTTTAAAATAAGACGATTAATTCCCAAAATCCCAAGTAGCTTAGACCTCAAAACAAATTTACAATTGAAATAAAATTGCAGAGTCCTATAAGTGGAGCAGCAATCTGAGTAATAATATGTTGATTGATAAAGATGAGCAAGTAAGCAACCTATAGTTTTTTTGTATCATAGAATCATATTAAATTTAAAAATTGACATACAACATACTCTTCTGTAACAACGAGATCCAATTGAACATTTTTATAGACTTGGAATGTTCACACTTCACACCCCTCACATTCAGTGTGAGACAACCACTATCCATATATGAACCTCTTCCACCATGCAGTGATGTTCAAATTCAATTGAAATGATTTCTACAACAACATTCGAGCACATGGAGAAGACTATCTGTTAGCCATTAGCCAACCCCTATGACTTCAGTGTGTATTATTAGGAAGAAAGACAACTGTAGCATGGAATTAAAACCTCACAGGGGGGCAATAAGTGAAATATAAATGGGGATAAGAGAATGAGTTTGGGGAAGTAAATAGCAATTGCAATGACATGCACACTTGGCAGGTAAAGGAACCTGCTTCTGTTCGTGAAATGGAATAAGAGATGTAAAGGAGAGGAGAGAACAAACGAGGATTGAATTTGGGAAGGTAAGGAACAGGCCCTTCAAAGAGTCTGCAGACTATTGTCTATGTTAATGTTTTTCTATTTGATGCTAATCTTGGGTATTTTGAAAATATTATTTAAAACCAAAATTAACTGTGGCAGAAGAACGAAGTTTAAGAGATTTCTTCAATGAAACAGTGAGTGCTCTCATTCCTTTTCCTTAGCTATTAATCTCCAACAGGCAGAATATACTTCAGTAACCTATGATAAGATAATACTCGATCAAAACAAACAAAACAGAGTATCATTTGGCCGATTAAATCAAGAGAGCAATGTAGTCTCAGAAATACTCAGTTTAATAAAGACACGGAGAAAAAACAAAAAGTTTGTCGCCTTTGTAGAATTTGAACATTCTTCATCATAGATATTACAACTTAGTGCATGTTTGGATTCCTCCGGAAGGAGTTTGGGCCTTGTCCTAGTCCCAGTGTGGCTGATCATCCTCTCGGACCAGCTATTGACCATCACGTTGGTAAGCTATTACCTCACCAACTAGCTAATAGGACGCGAACCCTCCTTGGGCGGGTTCCTCCTTTTGCTCCTCAACCTATGGACATTAGCAACCGTTTCCAACTGTTGTCCCTCTTCCAAGAGTAGGTTCTTGTGTTACTCATCCGTTCACCACTGGAAACACCACTTCCTGTCTGGAGGTTCTTAAAATTGATTTTGGTATGTCTAGCGATTCTTGACATTTGCTTCAAGAATTGATTCAAACTTGAAGCTAGAATATGTAGTTTTGGCTTTCCAAACGTGATTAATATTCAGCATTTTCAAACATAAATCATTTTGACTTAAACTCACTTTAAACTAAAATCATTTTTCCAAAATCAATTCAATCAAAACCAATTTCTGTCACCCTAGAACCAAACACACGCTAAATTAAAACACAACAAAGCATCCATCTTCCATAGGAGACCCAACTCCCAATTGTTCGATTCCAATCACGATTCATATCTTACAAACACAAATTTGTAACAAAATAAACAAATCAATGCTTCTATAAGTTCTATTAGGGCCAACGATTCAAAATTACGGGAATAATAGAGAGATTTGGAAAGCAATAAGGGGAAAACTAAAAACACATGATATAAGAAGAAACATGAAAGTAAAAACCCTAGAAAAAGGGGGAAGAGAAATACTTGCGAAGAGCGGGTGCCATCTTATTGGTGAGAGTACCAGCAACAATCATACAATCAGATTGACGAGGACTAGGCCTGAAAATGATACCAAATCGATCCAGATCGTAACGAGCGCCACCAGTATGCATCATTTCTACAGCACAGCAAGCGAGTCCAAAGGTCATGGGCCAGATAGAACCACGACGAGCCCAATTCATGAGATCATCGACCTTCGAGATAACGTACTCCGCCGTTTTCGAAACGCCGGCGGGAGATGTAGCCGATGGGGGAGGTGGTGGAGCATAAGGTGTAGGTGTGGATGGCGTGGATAGAGAAGGGAGGGTTGTGTGGAGAGAAACTACGCGATGTGGTGATGGTAGATGAGAGAAACGTGAGGATGTTCGAGTGAGAAACGCAGCCATGGCGGTTTGTTGAAGAAACGCAGCTTCGAGAGTTCCTTTCTCTCCCTCGCTCACGCTTCTGTTTGTTTATTGGACGGACAATCCCACCACCGAAGCTTTTTTTTGTTAAGCGACGTGGTGCACCGTGCACCACCTCTATTTTTTTTATTAATTATTATTACAAACCAACCCCTAAATTTTACAATATTGTTTCAAACATAAATTTTTTGTTTAAGTATATTTTTGTTGTTTTATCTTTTATCCATATTCGTTTTGATTTTTTTTAAATTTATTTTTATCTTTTAACTTTTATAAATAATGAATATTTGTTTTTTTATAATAAATCTTTCAATCAATTGTATGATAACGGTTATAAATTATTGGTATCTAATCTTGTATCATGATAAAGTTAAGTGTACAAACTTAACAACGATAAGATGTAATACATCATCTCGTATTAAAATATAAATGTCATTTATTTTAAAGAATTTATATTTATTTCAAAGTATGTAAGAAAAGTTTTTTAAGTACTAGTCTATTATTGGATTAAATATAAATTTTTTAATGATTATATATTACTATAACTTTTGTTGTGACTATAACAAAGATAAAATACATCATTTATATAATATCAAGGACAAAAACTAATTAAAAAAAAAAACAAAGGTACCAAAATGAATAATATGCAAAAAATAATCGACCAAAAATATATTAAACATAAAAAATTTATGAGATAAAGCAACCATGTATTAAACACTCTTAGGTTAAAAAGAGCAGTTGATTTTGATAAATCACCGTATAATTGTAATCATATCATAGAATAAATGTGTAATAAATGATTGTGGTTGGACATCATTATAAAATAATTTTCTATCCATAATATGCACCCATTAAACTCATTTTTAATTTGTATGATTATACAGACAAAATTTTTTTAATTTAATTAATTATGTGAATTTAATTTTTCTTAATGGTAATTTGGACATAAATTTAAGGTTAAATAGCACCCGTGGTCCCTTAACTTAATTTCAGTTAACGTTTTAGTTCTTTATCTTTTTTTTTTCCCGATTTGGTCCTATATTTTAATTTTAAGTGACAATTTGATCCTTTATGTTTTAAAATGTCAACAATGTTATCCTTTTCTTTTTACAAAAATTCATCAAAATTTTCAACCAAAACCCATAAAATTATTTGTATTCTTCAATATAATACAAATTTCATCAAATTTGAAACTCAAATATTCAAATAAACTTGTATTTCCATTTCTAACAATATCAGATAAAGAATGAAATTTTTATATGAGTTTATTTGAATATTTGAGTTACAAATTTGATGAAATTTGTATTATATTAAAGAATATAATTAATTTTATGGGTTTTGGTTGAAAATTTTGATGAGTTTTTTGAATTTTTGTAAAAAAAAAGGATAATATTGTTGACATTTTAAAACATAAAGGATCAATTTGTTACTTAAAATTAAAATAAATGACCAAATCGAAAAAAAAAAGATAAAAGACTAAAATATTAACTGAAATTAAGTTAAAGGACTACAGGTGCTATTTAGTCTAAAGTTAAAGTTGTTATGTTTAGACGCACTTAAAAAAAATAATTTATTTTTATTTATTTATTTTGAAAGATTTAGTGTTGCTGAAACTTGTTTCAGCTTGATAATAATAATAAGAAGAAATATTTTCTACAGTTTTCAACTCAATTTATATTATTTATACCTTTGATCTTTTGTTAACTAAAAGTTTGTCTCATCTTTGATTTAAGTGTTTTTTTTAGGTAAACGTTAGTTGTTAGTTATATTAGTATTTTTACACTTTTATAGAATTTGAACTATGATATTTTAACTTTTTTACTCTTTCAAGTCTAAGCTAAGATCAATTAAACTACTTAATCCTTTCGATTTAAGAGTTTGATATTCTTAAATCCTTTGATATTATTTGTAAATAGGGATTTTTCCAGTTGTTTGGTACCCATTAAATAATGATCGGATAAAGTGTAATATCAATGAAGTTGTTAGAAAGAATATTTGAGTATCTTTTTGTAGTGGTATTTTCATAAACTATCATAGCACTAGGCACATTTGTTATGTTATTCCAATTGACTCTTTAGTTTTCTTCCATGTATAGTTCATTGGCGCGACTAGTGAAATTACTTTTTATAAAAGTTGAAATTTTATTTCATTTTATTTCTACTTTGCTGGCGTTGACTGTGTTTCTCAACATAATATCACAATCATAACATCCATCTTAAAATGATAATCCTAATTGTTATAAGATAATATCTCAATCTTCAACCATCTATTATTTATTTTCATATTTTCTCAATGAACTACATTCTTTCTATATTTTTTCTCCTTGAGAAATTGAGTGAAATTTTGTTGATATATTTTTGTTTTTCTATTGGATTATCGAGAAAGGGAATATTCGGGGGCAAAACACTATTACAAGTGACATCTTCTCAGCATATTGAAGTTTCTCAACTACTCCAAATGTTTGGTGGTCTTTAATTTTTTTTTTCTATTTTGATTAGTTACTATTGACTTTATTTTATATTTTTACCTTATGGAAGTTAAACATTATTCATTCTCTACTGGAGATAGTTTTAGATTTGTTAGAGTAAGGTTGATATTGTTTAAGATAATTACTAATTAATTATAATTAATTGTTAGTTAATTATATTAGTTGTCTTAATATCAATATATAAAGTTTATCATACATAAATGGTAATAATCTTCTTCATACTATGAATTCAAAAGATTAATTATACTCTCATTTGATTTTCGACTTTATTAAATTGAACTATGTTTCTCAACAATCTTCATTTTTACATTTTTGTTGTAGTGTGTTCACGTAGGCAACCAAAGCTACATTTTCTCATTAGAATAATCTAATTACTTCTACCACTTGTTTTTTATCTATCTACATGTAGTGATTTCATTTCATGAAG
Organism: Cicer cuneatum; assembly: GCA_037974295.1. NCBI lineage: Eukaryota > Viridiplantae > Streptophyta > Magnoliopsida > Fabales > Fabaceae > Cicer > Cicer cuneatum. The sequence continues at coordinate 74,261,989 of JBBPBO010000004.1, forward strand.
GCATGCATTGTAGTAAAATAAAGCTTATTTGGCCTATAAATAGCAAGAAGGTGAAAACGCGTGATATAAGAAACAAAAAGGAGGAGAAAAGTACCTGCGAAGAGCTGGAGCCATTTTATTGGTGAGAGTACCAGAAACAATCATGCAATCAGATTGACGAGGACTAGGCCTGAAAATGATACCAAATCGATCAAGATCGTAACGAGCGCCACCAGTATGCATCATTTCGACAGCACAACAAGCGAGTCCAAATGTCATGGGCCAAATGGAACCGACACGAGCCCAATTCATGAGAGCATCTACCTTTGAGATAACATACTCCGCCGTCTTGGAAATGCCGACGGGGGAGGTAGTCGATGGGGGAGGTGGTGGAGCATAAGGTGTAGGTGTTGATGGTGTAGATAGAGAAGGGAGGGTTGTGTGGAGAGAAACTACGCGATGTGGTGATTGTAGATGAGAGAAACGTGAGGATGTTCGATTCAGAAAAGCCATGCGGGTTTGTTGAAGAAACATTGCTTCCAGAGCCTCTTTCTCTCTTCTGTTTCTTTTTCTGTTTCTGTTTGTTGGACGGACAAATGATTCATCTTACTTGGTCAATTCGGTCCACTTTTATCGGTACGCTCACTATCTTTACGTTGCAATTCAGTACTCTATTTATAGTACTACCTTTTTGTTATCATTGAAAATTAATCATGGATGTTTGAGATGCTTATGGACTTTGCTTCGTTAGTTATATGCGCAAAAACCAAGTTTTGGGTGAGAAAGTTGCTTCTCTTTGTAATTAAATTGGATCAGATTATTTTTTACCTGTCATTTGAATCGAATTAAACCACATGTAATCATCGATACTACACTTCCAAGGCCGGTTATGGACCAGAACATCTATGCCTTTAGCATACGGACAGGGCCAAAACATCTGTGCCTTTAGCATAGGCCTCACCATTAGTGAGGTCCTAATTTTTCTTTAATAATATAATAAAATGAAAGCGAATTTTTTTTATTCAATATTTTTTTTTGTCCCTGGTAAATTATGAAATTGTTAGTTTAGTCTCTAAAATTTTTTTATTTATTTTTAGTTTTTATTTCGATTTTACAAGGACTTCTTTAAGATACTAAAAACATCAATTTTTTACAAAACAAATTCAAAGTAGTGAATAAAAGATATTTTAGAGACTAAAAAATTGAAAATTTTTTATAAGTATTAAAAATTTATTGTTCCCCTTTTTTAATTATTGAAGATCAATTTTTAAGATTAACATAAACTTCAAAATATTTAACTTAATCATTGGCTCTCATATCCTACCGGCTATACCTTCATCCCATAATGAACACAATGACAACAAGCTTTTTGGCTACCCACTCACTCTACGATAAGAGCAAACCAATATCAACTACGCAAAGATTGGTTAGGACCTTGCATCGCTAGGTTTGGAGTGGAGGAGTGGCAATGGCGTGACTAGATATTTGATAGGTAGGCATTCGAGTTCGAATTTGGAATTGTGTGTGTGTGTGTGTGTGAAGTACATTTGTCAACGTATCACCTGAATTGCCATTAGTACATATTTTTTCCAAACAAATCTTCCATTTTGCAATTACTTCCCTTACAAAATGCAGCTTGAAATCTATATGCTTAGTCCTCTCGTCGTATACTTGATTTCTTGCCAAGTGAATAGCACTTTGACTGTCACAAAATACATTTGTAACCACCTGATTTCCTTCTAAGTCTTTAACCATTCCCATCATCCATATTGCTGCCTTTATTGCCTTTGTGACAACAATGAATTCAACTTCAGTCGTTGATAAAGAAACTACATATTAGAGATTACATTTCCAGCTCACTGTGTTACCACAAAATTTGAACACATATCCTATTAAGAACCTCATTGTGTCCAAGCACCCAACATAATCTGAGTCAACATAATCAGTCACTTCAGCTTTGTTGATTACATGTTTCACATATGTCAAACCCACTGAAATGGTTCCTTTCAAATATTTGAATATCCATTTCAAAACTTCCCAATGAAGTTTCCCATTATTTTCCATGTTTTTGCTCACCAAACTTACTGCATAGGACAGGTCTGGTCTTGTACAAATCATCACATATATCAAGTTGTCTACTGCATTGGCATAAGGAATTCTCTTCATCATTGCGATCTCTTCTTCAGTCTTTGGTGAGTCCAACTTGGAAAGCTTGAAGTATTGTGCCATTGGAGTCATCACTGCCTTGGACAAGTCCATATTGAACCTTTTCAACACCTTTGCAATGTAATCCTTCTGAGATTTTATCAAAGTCCCTACTACCATTTTTCTCAGAATCTGCATACCAAGAATTTTACTGGCAGCCCCCATATCTTTCAACTCAAATTCTCATTTAAGCATCTCCTTCACCTTATATATTTCCTCTTTCCTTTTGTAAGCAACTAGCATGTCATCCACATACAAGAGAGGATAAACAATGTTCCCAACTTATGTTTTCTTCCAGTAAACGCAATTGTCATGTTGGCACCTATTAAAACTAATCTTTATCATAAAATTTTCAAATCTCTTGTTCCATTGTTTGGGGGACTGTTTCAGTCAATAAGGGGACCTTTTTAGCAAGCACACATTTTTAGAAGTTAATAATTTCTGCTTCAAATACTACATATTGGCCAATGATTTTGTCATGTATAGGTTCTCTAATTTAAGCCATATTGATGTCACAGACTTCTCCTTTGACACCTCTATGAGTACCTTGTCTCCAAGAGAAAGAATTAGTGTGCTATGAGGTTTGTTCAACATTGCCTTCTTTTCCTTCGCCGACATTGTATCGGGTAGCTTCAATTCATCAGCTAAAACATCCTTAACTCCTTATTGAACCAAGAAAGCTCTCATCTTCAACCTCCAAAGACTGAAATCATTTTTTCCTGTAAATTTTTCAACTTCAAACTTCGTAGATCCCATTCTTTCCTTCGATTGAATCTCCCAAGACTATTAAACCATACTCTGATAGCACTTGTTGAAAGAAATTTGATTCTTGAAGATGAAATTATGATTTACTAAAAATAAAGAAAATTGAACAGAGAAAATAAAGCTTTTGAGAAAGAATCTGTGTTAATCATCTAAGTTGAATGTACAATGTGAATTGACTTATATACAAGCATTCACATACAAATAATTAACAACAAATTCTGTTATTAGTCATAATTGAATTTAACTACCTTTATTAACTCCAAAACTAAAACCACAAAAACCTAAGCCATCAATAGCTAACCCCTAGTTAACCCCTAGTTAACAAGTGAAATATTTCTCTTTTTATATAAATGGAGTGCAAGAAGTATCAATCAGATTTATTTTTGAAAAAATGAAGTTTTTCATTATAGGCAAAATAAATTTAAAACTGAGTGCAAACTTTATGGTCAAATGCAGCATAAATGTCAATAACCTCACAATAGTAAAAGATATTTCATTCTTAAATAAGTGAAATTAATTTTTTTATAAAAATATTACTGTTACTTGATGTTGCTGATGCAGTTACACCATGATATATATATATATATATATATATATATATATATATATACGAAGAATAATTATGTGTCCCGCATGTACTAATGTGCCACTTGAACAAAAGATAGTTGAATTGTAAATTCAGGATGGACAAGCTTTTCATAAGTTAGTCCGATTAATTAATAATTTTAATAATTGAAAGGAAAACAAAAGACTATGGGATTTCCTTCTTTAGTTCTGTTTTCCATTGCCACTGCAAAACCTTGGGTGGGAAAGTTCCAAATAACGAAAAACCATGTCCTTTATTTCTACTAACCTTTCTTCAATTGCACCTTTTTAACTTCACTTTACTCATTTACACTAGCGCCACCAAAGACCGCACAATTAAATTAACCGAGATTGTAATATCTTTTGCTTTTGTTTTGTGTGTGAGTCTATATACTAGTATAATATGGGATGTTATGTTTGATAGTGTATATATATGGGTGGTGTTGTTACATTAATGCACAAATAACATATGTTAGGGATATTCTTTGTCATTTAAGAAATGAGAATAGCTAGGAAATGTTCATATTGTGGAACCTTGGGTCATAATTCAAGGACTTGCAATATTAGTATTAGTCACAAACAACTTGATTTTTATTCTTCTTCAACTTCACATTTTGACACTAAAAGGAGTTTCAACATGGATTGCATGCTATCGTCACAAACCTCTTTAGCAATATCTTCCTCCTTGCCTACCCTGTCTGGTGCAAATGAAAATTCAGATAAATACTTAGGCAATGGCCTCATGTCAACAATCCAAAAGGGTAAAAAAGGTTATAATTATATCGGAGCAACTTTTCTTATCTTACAAGTCAGCTTTGCAAGATTGAATTAAATTCAAAAGAAATTATTTATATTGTACCAGTTCTTTTTTTAACTTATTTATATTGTAACTAATTAATTGTGATGTTATTTTTTCGTTTTAATCATATGATTCTCATTCTCAAAAGAAATGATTTAGAATTCAGTTGAGAGATAATTAAAATCTTGTCTCGATGGAATTCTCAAACTAATTTTACACATATTATACTCTAGAATTGTAAAGTTTTTTATGGCAATTGTTAAAAACAATTTATGAGAACTCTAGAATGGTGAATTGTAGCTAGGAATAGAAATTAAAATAACATATTTTTTTATGTTCAGGTATGGCATGGACTGAAGAGGAGCACAAGTTATTTGTTAGAGGACTTGAGAAGCATGGGAAGGGTAAATGGAGAGATATATCTAAAGAATTTGTGACAACAAAAACACCAACCCAGGTAGCAAGTCATGCACAGAAATATTTTCTCCGTTTGTATCAAAATAGCTTATTGCTCAATAGAAGAAACCACGGGTCCAGCCTGCTCAATGTAAGTAAATTAAAATATGTCTCAATTTTTCAATTGGTTATGAATTTGCCGTACAAAAAGTAGTTGCATATATTTGTAACAAATTTTGGCAGGTAGAATGTGAAACTAGATTTAAAGCATTTTCTGAACCAAGTGAAGCTTTTCTTTGTTATCCTCATTCAGTGCTGAAATGGTCTAGTTCTTCAACATCGACAAATTGTACTTCTCAGAATGTAGCACTTGATTTAGAACTCAAACTTGCAACTCCCACGCCATTAGCCAGCTAACAGAGGCATGCTCTGTTGGCCCTCTAAGCTAAGCATTGTTGGTGTATGTGACTAGTGACTTTGAAATATTGTGCTTATTTTATTGTGTAACTCACCTTATTTGGACGATGAATTGAAAAATAGTATCGTATTAATCTTTAAAAGAAATTTAAGATTTAGTGAACGTTGTTACATTGATTTATTTTTCAGAATTAAAATTTTGAAGCAAGAGTTTAGACACAAAAATTAACACTCCACTAGAAATATTAAATTTAAATTATATAAAACAATAGAATCGTTTCATATTTTATGCCTTACTTATAAAATATTTTTTTTCAATTATAGCATCTAATTAATACTATTTGTATATTTTTTAAGTTAATATATTTTATTTTTTATTTATAATAATGATGAATATATTTATACTTGATTAAGGTCCACCCTTACAAAACTACTGAATAGTTTGTGATATTATTAATTATGTACATATTATTTATAGTTATATATTAGTTTAATTGGAAAAGTGTAAGGTTTGAGTATTTTATCTTTAGTTCAAATTCATACTATATCATTATTTATTTATTCATTTATAATTTAAAGAATATATATTAAAATAATTTCGAATTTAAAATTTAATTTTATTGTATGTTTTAAAAATCATAGTTATGATATATATGTATAACTAATAAATTTATTTATTTATTTTGCAATATCTAACATTTTTATGTTATTATTTTATATTTAAAAGAGTCATATTTTTATATCAAAAAAAAATTTATTTTTAAATATAGTTTCAATTCCAAACTTATTGGATTGACTTTATACTTAATAAAAATAATTTATCATAATTTTTTTTAATATAAGTGAAATATTTAAAAGAGTTACTAATTATAAGATGGATGGAATAATAACTTTTTCTTTACTTTTCTTTAGATTGATTTTTAAATTTGATACTTTGAATTTTAAAGTGAATTGTAAATATCGGTGAAACTATTTATGGTAATGACATAATTTTTTCTACCCAAATATATATATATATATATAGAGAAAATGGTAAATATTTAAAAGACTTGTTAAGAATTGACAAACTAAAAAAGGATTTGTTAAAAAAAATATATACAATTAAAAATAGAGATTAATTTTTATGTATTTATAATATAAAATATTTTTAAACATATATCTAATAGTTTATTGTTATTAGTTGTTAAAATATTTTCAAAAAATTTATATTAAAGTATTTTAATTACATGCATTTGTTAAAAAAATTACACAATTTAAATTCTTAAAAATTTATGGAAGATTTTATTTTTAATTAATTTTTTTAAATTAAAATTTATTATTTTTAACTCAAATTTTATTTATTTTTTAGCAAGATTCTATAAATAAAGTAATTAAATTATGTGATTGAAAAACGGCATATGCGAAACTGTATCCGTATGACATGTGTATAACTTACTTGTTGGGATTGTGAACGGTGAGACTAGACTAGCTGTCTAGACATATCAGATCAAAAGACAGACAAGAACGAGTCATTGATGGTTCATTTATGAAACTTAGGATTTTGGTGGGATTGCGTTTCCCCATTAATCGAACTCACCTACACCGAATGAATACAGCGTCAACCGTTTTATTTTATGATCGAGATTCCATTCAGTCACGGGGTCTTTGCATCTACTCAATCCAATTAAGTGATCGTCGTCATCGTTTGATTAAAATTCAACGATTTAAATTACTTTGATTGAAATCAAACCGTCAATGATTATTCGTTTGTGTTGAGGGCATTAATTCACTGTGAATCCATTTTACATTTTATAGATGAGTATCAGTAGAAACAAGAAAATAAATATTACTCCGGTCTAATATATATATATAAACAATAAAAATCATTTTATATTCTTTAAAAAAGATAGTTAGATTTATTCAATTTTTAAATATAGTAAAAAAAACCGATTGTATTTTCTAAAAAGGGTTATTAAAAAATAAAATTTAAATTAACTAGAAGTTATTTTAAAAATTACAATATTAAATATAATAAAATTAATTAAAATTTACATTTATGTAAAATTATGATTTTTTTTATTTATATTTAAAATCCAAGAAATATCTTTAACCAATGTTTTAAAACTCAAAGAAATAAAAATAAAGGTTCGTTGATAGACAGTTAACTCACTAGTTGAATTGTATGAATTAATATGAATTGCATGATTATTAATTCGATGTATGTTACTTTTTTTAATATGTATATGTTCTATATTTATAATATTAAATTAATATATATTCTATAAAAGAAAATAATATATTAAAAACATATATTAGATAAAATTTTATACAACATGTATTTCGATATATATTTTTAATAAATTGATTCTTCTCTATTCACCTTTTAAAATAAACACATTAGTTTTTTTTGACATTATACTATTTATATTTGAGACTAATTGAAATATAATTTTTTTACATACAAGCGACCAAAACACCCAAAGGAAGTATAATTTAAAAACTAGTTATCACAAAACAATGATATTTAGAAATTAGAGCAGTAGTTGAAGAGAAGTATTTCGATAATTACAACAACAAATAAAATTTATTCGAGCATATAAAAATATACACATTATTTAATTATTTTAAAATTATCCTATTATTTGTAGACTTTCTCAGTAGTTAATTAGTCAGTGAAGTACTACTAGTCCGTTAGGAGAGAGTCTCACCAAGTATGTTTTCCTGTCGAACTTTCTTATCTTAATGAAAATAAAGATTACGAAAAGGGAAGAAGCTATTAAAACGAAATTACATTAACAAAGACGAAGATATATACATAAGAAAATAGTATTGGACATGCATTAACTACTAACTTCCTAGTTTATTAGCTAATACTCTGATGAGTACAACAAGAACAGGTCTTTTTTTTTTTTCCTTATAAAATTAATTAAATTCAAAAGCAGTGATCAATATCCCCAACCTTAACCTGACCCCAATCAAGCACCCTTGCAAGCAATTCATCATCAAAATCACCTAATTCATCTTCTTCACCCTCCTCCATTTTGCATTCATCTACATCTACAACTTCAAACGCCGCAAACTCGTTAATACTCTCATTGTCATGGCAGAGCTCTACCACCGGCGGTGGAATCTCCTCCATCTTCGGCAATTGTGCGGTGATCGTTGGGGAAGGTTGTTTGGGACATGCGATGATCTCATTGTAGAACTCTTGCATGACTTCCTCTATGGTTTCTTCTTCAAATGAAAACTGGGTTGCGTCGTTTTCTGAATCGGAGAGAAGTTCGTGGAGTTTTCCGGTGAGAGTATCGGTGGTGTACTCTGCAGTTTCTGCTTCCATCGAAATCAGCACTCTCTGACTTGATAAAATAGAAGATTGAAAATAAATAACAAATGAAGAAAGTGTGATGCCACGGTGGCATTATAGTAGGCGTGGATGTGTGACGTGGCAAATGGTATTCTTATGTGGAATGCCCATGTGATATGACGAAATCACCAGTCATCGCACATGGGATAGATGTCACTCTAACTCTATCTACCATATCACATTTACTTAAGTTATGGTAAAGTTCTAGTGTATACTTGGCGGCAAATTTTATCGTGTACCACCGTGATAGATAGTCCTATGGAACCAATGTTTTAATATTACTTCAAATTTTAAAGAATATTGTTTTTTAAAACATAGGTTATCAAAAATTGAAATAGTCTTTCACTAGTTTTAACATTAAAGATTAAAATAGTTATAGTTTTGTTGATTGCCGTAAAAGTTTTAAATGATTTTTAAATAATAATACATAAAAGATTTTTTACAAAAGTAGTTTATAGTAATATTTTTGTTTTATTCTTTGTCTTTGATGTCTCAAAATTAATTTTATTTTATTTCTAGAATTAATTTTAACATAAATTCATTATTTGTAGTTTTTTACTTCAAAAACCTGATTTCAATATTTTTTTTTATAAAAACACTTATTTTCATTATTTAACTCACTTTTATTTTTACATAAATATACTTAAATATAGACAATTTTTATGTGGCCTGTCGAACCATATTTATTTTCCTAGGTTCTATTCGGAAGTTTAGAAATAAAGAAAGAAGTTTAGAAATAAAGAAATGAGAGAGCTTTAAGAAGAGAGAAAAAGAAAAAAAAACCTTTCTACTTAGTGTATGTTCATTTGGTAGGATTGACAACCAACGTAAATTTACTTTTTTATATAGATAAATGTAATTTACTTTTTTATATAGATAAATGTCAGTATTATTATTTACCTTAGTACCTTAGCTCAAACATAGGCTCATTTGATAGTTTTTGTCCCGAATAAAAATGACATACATATAATAAAGAAGAGATAAAAATAATTTAAAGATTTTATATAAACCCTCCAAAAAGTTCCAAATGCTCTTTTAATACAATATTTTAATTCCCCAATTTAAAAAAAAAATTATATTATGAAGAAAACTAAAGCTACCATCAATAAGATTAATGTTTCTGTGTTCTTGTACAATGGTGTCCCACCATAATCTAAACTTTAGTACCCATAAAGTTTGTGGTGCAACATGAAGAAATAGTTATTATTTCTGTTTTGTATTGGAATGTTGGCATTGCATCCATAATGTTTGAGAACTTTTGTGTTATTAACTCATGGCAATGTAAGCAACAAAGATGCAACGAAAGGGTTTTACTGTAAAGTACTAGTAGTATATTTGATCATTTTAAATCTAAATTTAAAATATGTTAAAATATTAAATCAATGCGCAGACTGTTGGTGTAGGTGAAAACAAAAGAATCCGTGGTTGGCCTTTTCTGGAGGGTCCATAATTGGGGACCCCATTAATTCATTAAGCTAATTAAAAGAGAGAGAAACATATATCAAAAATTGAACAGCATAGTAACAAGTATAGTTGGAAGATTCATATGGTTCATGCCCATATGGCTAGGGAAGACATTAACCCAGCTCCAAGGAAAAGCATACAATAAGATGCTATCTGCAACCTAAAGTTACAACTCATTCTTTTGCTAAGAAAATCAGCTGCTATCAAGTCTACTAAAGCCATATAAACCAAAATCCCTGCTGACAAGGAGTCTAGTATTCCTTCAGCTATAAGTGCACCAGAACTGTAAGGGTTATAAACTGAAGCAATGCCTGTTCCAATGCCAACACCCACTGGTGTAGTCAATGCAAAAAAACAAGCCATTATTGTTGCTGATGAGGTTTTGAACTGAGCTTGGGAGATGCACCCTCCAAGTGCAAACCCTTCAAAAAACTGATGGAAAGATAGTGCGGCAATCAGAGGCCGTATTGCACAAGGGCTTTGTGAAACTCCAAGAGATAATCCAATTATCACCGAATGTGATACGATCCCGAGCTCTAACACCTGCAATACACACACGTAAAAGTAGCTCTTAAATAATTTTGAAAATGTTATCTCTCTATCTCTATCTCTATCTCTATGCCATCACAAATATAAACAAAAATTAATATATATTTAATTTTAAATTTAGATTAAATATATTTTAAATTTTGTTAATATTACCCGACTAGATAAAACATGTAAAAAAGTACTCAACCCTCAAACAGTTTAATATAAACAGTAATTTGTTTTCCTAAGATATTCAACATAGCACATAAAAATAAGTTGAAAATAATAGACATAGAAAATAAGTTGTTTTCATATCTATCTACAATTAATCTCGCTGTATTAGCTAAGCTGAAATAAACTAATTCAAACAGGGCGTATGTTTATATAACCACATCTTTTCTTTTTCTTTTTCTTTTAAATAACAACTTTCATCGTAGAGAGAAATTGTACCCACCTGGCACACTACTTGGTAAATAAAGGGAATAAGAGTGCAAGTGAGAGGAATTCATGTATATATAGTAAAATAGAGTGATTTAATTCGTCAAAATAGAACAATTAGAAACTTTATATTAAAATGACAGTTTTGTATATACCTGTGAAACGACGACGTGTCGAACGTCAGTTTCTTCATCAGTAGTGAGGGCGTGGGCGTGGGCGTGGGAGTGACCATGATCATGACCATGTTCTTCCTTGATAACGCCAGTTCCATCACATGCATCATTGCCATGAGGATGGTTATGTCTATGATGCGCCGCATGTGCATGCATACCAACTATATGCATTCCACCACTTTCCTCTTCCCCAAACACTTTCCCTGAATTCCATTCCACAATCCCTTCTTCCGAAGTCCCAACCCGCGTTTGCTCTTCCACCGCACGGTTCATCCCCTGTTTCCTCTCATAATACTGAGTTCCGACAAAATCAAGTAAAAGAGTGAAAAGCGCAGCCATCATAGCGAAAAAACCAGTGAACGGAAACTTCGACCACGGGAATTCCGGTAAACAAGGATTGTTAAGCGCTTTCGTAGCATCCGATAGCATGTGGACAAAACCTGTTGCTAGAATCACACCAGCGGCGAACGCTTTCGCGGCGACGAATAGGTTTCCGTCAGTGCGAAGGTACCGGCGGTGTTTCCCGATGAGTGGAATTGCGATTCCGGCCATGCCGGCTAAGAGAATTGAGGCCATGGCTGCGAACTTGAGAATGAACGCGGCTGATTCGTCTCGACATGAATCTGAATCGGCGCCTCCGCAAGTTGAGTTCGTCATTGATTCTCTAATGAAAGATTGTTTCTCTATTTGGGAAAAACACCGGCTCAAGAATTTAGACGAATCCCAAAAAAATATATAATCGATTCACCTATTCGTGTGATTCGTAAGTATTAGAAGAAGAGTGTGTGCTGAATTGAATTGAACTAACGTATTTGATTACGAAAATTACCAGAGATGAGTTGAAATTTTCCAACGAAGAGCTGGAGCAGTGGCCAAAGATCCTGAGAATAAAAAGAAAAGGAAAAATAAAATTAATATTGAACGATATGTGAAATAATAATAAATGAAGAAAAATGAGAGAAGAAGTGGAACGAACCTCGAAAAAAAACATGGGAATGAAGAGAGATCGGTGGGTAAAGATAAAGGAGAAAGTGGTTTATAGGACGATAGAGAAGAAAAAATCAAGTTGTTGATAAAGAGTATAAATAAAAAAAGAATAAAAGATGGGGAGGGTAAGGATTGGGAACATGATCAATCCTACGACATGAAGGGCATCGAATGCTGAAGAAAGAAAGAAGAGTGTCGTCATATGGAGGACAGAGAAGTGGGGAGAAGAAGAGGGAAATTATTCGGTTAACACATTTTCCAAACAAATAAGTGTAATAGTGTCGACATTCTTTCATCACCTCTCTCTTTCTCTTACGTTACTACTCTGTTTTTTTTTTTTTTTTTTTTTTTTTTTTTTATATTTTCTGCTTTTTGTTTTGCTAATACATTATTTTTTATTCTACTTTAGTCTTTAGCTATACCAAAACATAGGACAAAAATTATTTATCTATTACTCTGTCAAACAAAATATAATTAAATAATTACTACTGGGAGAATCAACGCATCTGTTTGTCACTTGTTTTTTTTTTTGACTCGTTTCTTCGTTTCCTCTTTCTCGTTTTTCCTCAAAAAATTGATTGTGTTTAAGTTTTAAATTTTATTCACCAAAAAATATAAGTTTTAAAATTTTGATTCACTCTGCTTATAATTTTTTTATACATACATCGTGCAGATGATATTTTAATTAATTATTATATTTCTTACTTTACTTAATTTAATAATAAAAATTAAATATAAAAAAAGTTTTGATAAAGACATGAGGAATATTTAAGACTGCTGCTGACTATATTAATATGCATAAACAAGACATTAATCACTTAATCTCTCCAATTCAGTATTAAAAAAATTACTAAAATGAGTTTTACAACTAAATTTATTTATGGGTGTTTTTATTTGAGTTTAAATAAAATTGATTTTTAATTTAGAGATTATTTTGTAGATATTTATTTAAAAATAATATAACTTTTCTAAATACATTAGTGTATCACTATTTTTATAGGTTATATCTCTCTACCTCTTTTATCTACTCTTTATTTCTCCTTTTTTCAAAATTAATACATCTCCTTTTTATCTACTCTTCTTTCTTCTTCTATTTTTAAAACTAATACCAATAACAAAATTAAATCACTTTCATTTTTTTTAATCAATTTAAATACCTTTAATGTTTTGCTATTACAAAATATTTTATATCAAATATTTAAAATAATTGAAAATATTTATGACGTAGTAAAAATTGACCATATATTAAATTAAAAAAAGTAATATGTTATAATAAAAATTTGAAAAAATCATATAAAGGTCAAAGATTGAGGGAGGGTTTGCATTTCCCAAAAAAGGTAAAAGTAATTACATCATTTTTTTTATTAGTAAGTTAAATTTCGTGTTTTAAAATTTATTACATATTTCTCTCTTATATATCTCACGAGGTTATTAGTTTTTCATTTTTAGGTAAAATAATGATTTTTTTTTAACAAAATAATTTTTCAAAAATATAAAATAAATCTGTTCAAATATTAAAAATTTATTTTTAATTTAAAAATCTGAAACAAACACTGTATATATCACTATATTTAAGTAATACTTATTTATTTTAATATAATATATTTTTTCGAACCCACAAAAAATAAGAGCAAATGTACTTGTACAACCGCTCTTCTCCGTAGAATATTAAATTCAAATCCGATGGAGATAACTTGAGGAGAAAATATGGATATATCCGTGTATAGTTTTTTTTTTTTTTTGGATAAATAAAGGATTGAAGCTCAGAAAAAAATCCGAACAAAGGTATTTTGAGGGGTGGGCAAATTACTAAAATTGTTATGAGAAATGTATTCAAATTCAAGAAAAGGAGGGTGCATGTAGCAACTTTGAATGACTCCAATTTTCATCTTAGATCCAGTTAACCCTATTCGTAAAATGGGTTTGCAAAGAAATTTAGAAATAGAATTGATTTTATTTCCAACAAAACACTTTTATTCTCTGTGTTTAGTTTTTGGAAAACTAACGATGATTCAATTGATTTTATAAAATAGATTTTATATTGGTTTGTTATAAATTAAGTAAAAAGTGTTTTTGATATTTAACATTTTAGAGATTATTCATTAAAAAAATTTGAAAAAAATATTATTGTGTTTGTCAACTATAATAAATCATTTTAAAAAAAAGTTATATTTTTATAGAAAAAATTACTCAAAATAATTTCTATTTTTAAATTATTTTTGTTTTATTTTTTTTAAAATAATGATAAACAGGTAAAAACACCTTAAAGTAATTATTTAAAAAAATTGATTTTTTATAAATAAATTGTAAACAAATGAACTCTTTATTTGATAACGAATTGAATATAAAATAATGTATATTAAAATACATTTACTTAATGAGATATACAAAAGTTAATCTGAGTCTAAAAATCAATTTCATAAGCAAAATTTCAAAAAATTTACTTTAAATTAGAATATATAATTCTAAAAATAAAATCAACTATATTTTCAACAAACAGTGAACAAACTATTAAACTAAAAATGGAGTTGTCAAAGTTGATATTAATTAAAAATGATAACTAATTAAAATTAATTATTATATATGTTAGTTTAAATTTTTTTTATACCATCAAGGAATTACGGCCACTTAAATATATAACTTAAAAATAATTATAATTATGTCAAATGTTTATGATAATTATGATTCGAATGAATCTAAATGTAAATAAAAACACACACACGCGGAAACCTACCTTAATCGTGTAAATTAATCAAAACACCGATATGATAATGGGGTCCTTCCAACACGATCACGACAAAACCAGTTTTGTTTAGCTTCGTTTGTAGTATTTGAAGGAAGAAACTGGAAAGTTAAATCAACGTCAAAATACAACCTAAAACCTCTTTTTTTTTTTATATCCTTTTTCTTAAAAAAAAAACAATTTTCTAAAATATTATACATTTAAATCTATATATCAAATGTTATATATTTTTTACTTTTAGTAAGTTATATTTCCGCCGTACGACTACATAAAAAATGATTTTTGTATTTTAAATATGCGACTTTTTACTGAAAAAAAATAATAATGGCATAGCGGAAATTAAAGATTCAAAAAATTATAATATCTTGTTATATAAATTTTAATATAAAATATTTTAAAAAATATATGTAAAAGAAAAAAAACCTAAAACCTCAATAGCGACAATATTCCCTTTTGTAGAAGCAGACAGACATTATTATGTTTTTCTGTTTTTTTATTTTTTAATTTCCAGAAAGACACAAAGTGAAGTGAGAAAGAGGAAAATGATGGTTTGTGTGGCGAATCACCAGCGCAAAAAGTGGAAGACAAATAGCATATGATGGTGTGCAACGTTTCTCTGTTGCATGAGTTTAATCTTGCTCTAGTCGAGTTCTATCTGTTAGTTAGTTGCAGAATTTATAATGATATTTGGTTCTGCAGGATCTTCTGCCATCATTGTTCTAAAGAAGTTAGAATAAAATGCAATTTAAATCTATCCGGTTACCATTATAAGAATTTTGATTACTGTTTTAAAGAAAAATTAATTACTTTAGAATTATTTAATTATATTATTTTTAATATATTTTATTTTAAAAATATTTAAAATACATATTTGAATATTAGATTTTAAAAATAGACAATTTAATAAATTTAATTTATATTTTATATTAAATCTAAAAAATTTAATCCTCTAAAAATTGATTTTTTTGCTAATGAGCAGAGAGAGGAATTCCTTACGTTACCCAGCGACCGGCGAACCAATTTGCAGGACTTTTACGTAGTAGGCGAGAATTTGCAAACAATTTGCATTAATCAATGTATCAAAAATGCAATAATGATCTTATTAAGCCCGTTAAAATAGCTCAACAAAAATAAAAAATTAATACTCTCCGTCCTAAAATAATTAATTTATTTTAAAAAAAATTAAAATAACGATTCTTAATTTTCAATACATTTCATTCTAATTACACAATATAATTAATACTACTTTCATCGTTACTAATATAAAAAAAATGGTTTTAAGAACAATTTTCATATCCATTTCTTTCTATTCTTCTCTCCAAAATATAATGTTTTATGAACAATGTTGATATCAATTTTGTCATTATAGAAGTTAGTTAATTTTCTTCAAATTGTATAGTCTCTTAATTAACCTTGATGTTTATAAAAAAAAACTTAAAAAGTCTTATTAGGTTTTGTCTCCAATTCTCTTTGATTATGAGCTTTATATTACACTCTTTTGTTATACAATCCAAACTAAATATTATATATTTATTATTTTAATCTAATTATATACCTTAATAAAATTCACAGTAAATATTATATGTTTTTAATATTATATTTCATTAAAAATACATAATATCTATTTATGTATTGGATTTTAAATTAAATTAAATTTAAAATCCATAGATATTGGTTGGTTCTATGTTTTTTTTAGGTGTAAATATTTTTAATACATGGCCCATAAACCCGATTAAAAAAATTTACATGGTCTATAAACCAAATTAGTAATGTCATATCTGTCAAAATAAAAAATAGTAATGTCTTATATATTCAATCTATATTTTCTAGTTATATTCAACATGATTTTTAAATATTAGATTTAATTAAAAAATGTATGTTATCTATTTATATATAATTAAAAAAAGACCAAATATTGAATTTCATAATTAGGGATTATCTAAATTGATGTAACTAAAATTATATTCCATTATTATTGTTCCATTTTTAAAAATCTTTAAATTTTTTCTCATGTACAATGAACACATTTATTTATGCCAAATTGATATTTTTTATCAATATATATTATCAATTAATAAATTTTAATTTAATTTGCATGCTATGTTACAAGGTATATCATTTGTGTGAATGTCATTTTTTACAAAAAAATAAAATTACAATTAAATTTAGTTTTTTTTAATGAACAATTAAATTAAATTTAGTTTATGTTATGTTATTTTTTATGGATATATGAATCAAAATTAGATTTTGTTTTTTTGGAAAATAAGGAGCAAGTCTCAAAAATAAAATAAAAGGATTACTACCTTTAATAAAAGAAAAACTTCTCAAATTAGTCAACAAAACATTAAATGAAAAGACATAACAAATATAAAAAATGCTATTTTTTTCTAGAAAGAGATAACTCAAACTTAGCAGCAAAATCTTTAACTTGATTTGCTCCCCCACGCATACTTCAAGTTATAAAAGGAGAATCCATGAAAACACCGGTTAATGTGAAAAACCAAAGTGTAGGTAGGATTACCAACACTTAGGGTTGTACGTGGGTTGAGTTGGACGAGTTTTGATAAAAGTTGATACTTGATCCGATCGATTATTTTTGAGTTGGTTAAATTTTAAATCCGAATTTTTTTCATTTAACCCAAACCGAACCGATCAAGAATGAGTTGGGTTGGCTGACAGGTTATAAATAAATAATAACATATTTTTTATTTTACGGAAAAATATATTGAATGAAAATATATTTAATACTTGAATGTCTCGAAAACTATAAAATTTCAATTACATCATTCAATTCTTTAAAAAAGCTAACAACCTCTCACAAAAAAAAAAATCCAACAATCTTCAAATACATAAATCAATTCAACAACAATAAATCAATAAAAGATGAAAATTTATCAATTCTAAGCAATGTCAACTTCAAGTTCAAACACTTAATAGTTAAGTGCTTGGACTTGAAGTTGACATTGCTTAGAATTGATGAATTTTCATATTTTTAAGGGTGTATGCGAGTTGGGTTGGATGACTTTTGACAAAATTCGATACCCGATCGATTATCTTTGGGTTGGGTTAAGTTCTAAACTCGTATTTTTTATTTAACCCAAATCGACCCGATCAAGAACGAGTTTGGGTTGGACGAACGGGTTAGCGGGTCGACCCGCGCCTATGTACACCTTTACCAACACTACATGTATTCAAAATAAGGTTTACGACAATCAGATAGTCTAATTCAATCTCAACTTTAACAAACCCTCTAGTGACGATAAGATGAGTACCACAGACAATCCTCAATAATATTGGCGATAATTTAAAATAAAGTTGTATCATATTATATTTTTAATTTGTATTTCATATACAATAGCCTATATTAATAGATCATTGATAAAAGTTTAATTATATACCATACAACACATTTTACATGTTTCATTTCTGTAAGAGATCAACTTATATATTATATATAAGTATAAGTTTAATTGTTGTTTTGAATCACCTCGTTTAGAAATATCTAGATTTTGTTCGATTTTTTCTAAAGAAATTTAAATTTTGGTTCCTTAATTTATAATTATGCAATTTTGGTTCTTTAAATTTGTCAATTTATAAAATTGAATCTCTGCATAATAAAACGCTTTGATGTGACAATTTTTAACATGAACTAATTAACAGTTATTAATTTATTACATTGATGTCACATTAGATTAAATTTAAATATATAAATAATAAAATATAAAATATACTACTAATACTACTACTACTAGGACTCTTCAGAGGTTGAATAAAACCAATCAAAACCGACCTAGAAAAATGGTTTTTGCAGGGTCATTTAGTAAATTTGATTTTCAAAAACAAGAAAATTGATCACTTAAATGAGATTAGCTACAAGGTTTGTCCATGATGGATTAGCTATTTTGTTATTTTTATTTTAGGATTTTACACTTTGATTATTTTGATGTTTGTAAATATTTTATGTTATTTTTTACTCCTACAACTTTAGTTATTTTTACGAATGCAAATATTTTATAATAAATTTATAATTTTAATATTTATTATATGTATATAATTGATGCTAAAACAATCATAATAAGTTATAGGCTAAATAGCACTCGTGGTCCCTTAACTTAATTTCAGTTAACGTTTTAGTCCTTTATCTTTTTTTTTTCTCGATTTGGTCATTTATTTTAATTTTAAGTGACAATTTGATCCTTTATGTTTTAAAATATCAACAATATTATCATTTTTTTTTACAAAAATTCAAAAAACTCATCAAAATTTTCAACCAAAACCCATAAAATCAATTATATTCTTTAATATAATACAAATTTCATCAAATTCGAAACTCAAACTCATATTTCCATCTCTAACAACATCAAATAAAGAATGAAATTTGATAAAATTTTTGTATGAGTTTATTTGAAGATTTGAGTTACGAATTTGATGAAATTTGTATTATATTAAAGAATATAATTGATTTTATGGGTTTTGGTTGAAAATTTTGATGAGTTTTTTGAATTTTTGTAAAAAAAAGGATAATATTGTTGATATTTTAAAACATAAAGGATCAAATTGTCACTTAAAATTAAAATAAAGGACTAAATCGAAAAAAAAAAAAGATAAAAGACTAAAACATTAATTGAAATTAAGTTAAGGGACCACGAGTGCTATTTAGCCTAAATTATATTATGTTTTTGAAAAAAAAAAGAAAAGGTTAGTTTTTTTTTCTCTAAGAATGTAATTTTAAAAAGATTTTAAAAATAAAAAGAATTTGAATAAACTAAGACTCAATTCAATCCAAACATAATGCTGTAAAAATGATTTATTTTTATATCCAAATTGAAGTCTTTGAATATTGATTTTTACCGAACTCTTAAATTGACGCCGTAGATTCCTACAAAGATGGGGTGGAGATTAATTTGAAGGTCGAAGGTTATTAAAAAAATAAAATAAAAAAGCAGAAAACCGTAGAGTTCTTCCGCTGGGATTTCAACGTTATGTTGATATTGGGGCTTGTATGTTTCCCTGGTGGCTGGTGCTTCTGTAATGGGTTTTTTATTGGTTTTGAACCACGTAATCTTAACTAGTGTTTCCTTGTCTATTATTCTTTGGTCGGAGATAAATCAAGGGAAGAAGCAGAGTCAAATCCCTCTATACCCGGTTTTTGTTTTCCTCAAAATTGAGAAAACTTGGAAGGGAATTCAAATGCTATAAAAATATTGCCTTAATTGACAAAATTACCCTCCACTTTATCTTAATATCTAAAATTATCCTCATTAAAATTTTAAATTGTAAGTCTGCGTTCTCATGTATTGTTCATCTGGGCTTAGTGGCCGTCAATCATCATGCTGGTTGTTTACTAATCCTTCATCATGGTAGTTTTTTACGTTGCCATAAAATTTTTTATTTATTTATTTACGTTATTGTATTATATATTTAAATATATATTTTTGACTCATATTTAAATATATATTATATATCTTTTTTTTTGTCATTTACGTTTTTATTTTACTATTATATATACATATAAATCTCATGGTTAGAAATTATTTTTGTTTTGTTTTATATTCTATTTTATTTATTAATAGTAGTACAAAATTTATATATTATGAAGTAAATAGTTTTAAAATTCGGGAATCCTAATGAGTATTTTTTTAGATAAGCCTATTATGCGATAAAAGATTTGGATAAAAAAAATGGTGGAAGATAAGTTTCGGTGGATGTGGAAGTGGTTGGGTCTTGAAAATTTGAGATAGTTTACGTGAAAAGCTGCTCATGATTATTTGGTTACAAACTTTTGACGTGTGCACCATCATATCACCGGCAATGACATGTGTCCGTTTTATAACAGTGCTAACTGAGTCATTCATTCATATTTTGTGTGATTGTCAACACGTGTCACATGTTTGACATTAAGTGTTTCATGTTAATATGACAAATGTGTTTTTTTTTTACTGTAAATCTAAATAAATGGCTCTTGAATAATTTAAAGAGCATTTCAATGGGCAATGGACTAGACTGGTAGATCTTATTTATTATGATGATGGACAATGCATGGAAGACTCATAACGATGTGATATTCTCCAATATCGTTCCAATCGTGTCTGGCATAGCCACTAAGCTAAGTACCAAACGACTTCTATATCGAATACTCATTTAATTCATGTTCTTTTTGAGGGTGTGTCGACTCCCCCCTCAACGTTGGTTTGTTTGGCATTACTCCGAAGATGGTTGGGTTGCTCTTAATGTTGATGGTGCAATCCAAATTTGGAATGGAATGACAACTTGTTGAGGAGTGGTTCGTGATCACACTGGTGCTTTCATATTTGACTATTCATATGCATCAGGGGTTTGAATGATCTTGACGGCACAACATCAGACTATATATAATGGTTTGGAACTGACTTTTTCTAGAGGGTTCAAAAACATTGATATCATATCAAATTCTTAAGTAGATGTGTCTTTAATTATCTTAATTATGAAGAATTGTTCTAATAAACATTTATGTTATGATTTTGTCACTCGTATAAATAAGATGGTTGCAAAGTTAGATCACTTCAAGATATCTCATGACCATCATAAAACCAATCAAGTAGCCGACACTTTTTTTCTTCTAAATTCGGTCTTTTTTCTCCTCGAATTGACCATATTTTTAATATTATTTCTGATTTCTCCTCGATCGCCATGTTGGTTGATATAAATTTAATAGAAAGACTTTTAGTTTTTGTCTCTTTTATTTTCTTGGAGCTTGACCCCATATTTTCAACAAAACAAAATTCATAAGACTTAATCTATGATTATAAGAATTAAATGGTTAATTAGTTTTTAAAACTCTCCCTTCCCATTGTGAACCAAACATAAGTGCAATTAAAATACCTCTCATCTTCTTCACTCCCCTCTTTTAACCCAAACATACATGAATTTAAAAATATCACCTTTTCCTTCCATTCCCCTCCATTAAAATCGTTCCCTTTCCTCCTATTGGTTGAACCAAACATACCCTTAAACAACATAGGGAAAAATGTCATCAATTTTAGAAATTGCAAAGTTAAGCAATTTGAAAATGGAAAAATACAACAATGCCTTTTGTAAATGGCCAAACTGAAACCGAAATACAAAAGCGAAAGTATGCCACATACTTAATTAACTGAATTCATCCCAAATCAATTGAGCAAATGATAACAACTAGCAAAATAGAACGAGTTCAAAATAATAAGTCAATGTAAAGAACTAGTTCAAACTGTGAAGGGAAAATAAGAGAATACAATTTTGTCTTTGCAAAAGCATTGCAACCATCTATCTTCAATTCAAAGTTTCAATTGTTGTTTAATATAACTAAAAACAAGAACAGAAAATTGGCTTTATTTTGCAAATGCAAATAGTTTTTCTTCTTATTAGAGAGAACAACTACCGTGCTTCGTCTCAAATGTGATTGTTTGGAATAAAATGAACAAAATCACAACTCTATGGGATAAGCACATGTTTTTGAATTTCAAAAAGAGTTTGAAAATCAATTTATGTTACCGAAAATATTACTGGGTTGAGTCGCGGACTAGGTCGCCCTCTTTAAGATGTTTTGCAGCACTGCCCAAATTGTGCAAGCAGACTATCAACCACGACGTCCCCAAGATAAAACAGCTCAGATTCACTGTATCGAAGTTCCACTACACTATAGAAAACCGTTCTAGAATTACACCCTCAATATGGCAGTTAAAACAACTCTCAATATGACGGTTAAAGTCATTCTCGATATAGTGGTTAAAATCACTCACAATATGGTACTATAACCACTCATAAATCAAAAGAACTACGACATAACAACCGCTCTAAAAAGACAGTGGTATTATGACTAGTCAAAAATCAAAGAGACTACATTATAAAAACCGCTCTAGAAGGACAGTGGTATTATGACCACTCAAAAATCGAAGGGACAATGGTATTATGACCACTCAAAAATTGAAGGGACTACAGCATAAAAACTGCTCTAAAAGAAAGTGATATTAGAACTACTAAAACTCGAAGGGACAAAAAGAAAAGGCAGAAGTGACTCAGAAATGATCGAGCAGAATAGAAGAGGGAGAAAAGAAAAAGTTGGGAATGCATCCAACTTTGGTGTACTTTTCACAATAAATTGATACTTTTTATATAGTGATGGAAGCAAATCCACGTATGTTTTCTATCAAAATTTGGAACTTCAACAAAAGTTTTAAAATCTATATATAGTGATGAAAACTACTCAACATATAAGATTTTTCTAATGTGGGATTTCAAGAATTTTTAAATATACACACTATGTTCCAATAGCACAGACTAAATAACAAATTGCTTCATTGATCTCGCAATAAAATCTCCATGCAATAATCCTACAGCTTGAGTCATACAATTATACAAACACCTTGTGGGTAGAACGATTAATCAATGCATTAACTTGGAGGAGTAGCAATGCAATCTCCTCTGAGATAAAATATCATGGAGTCAATGCAATAATTGAATATTTGATAATGTGCCGCAAAACGTCTTAATACGTTACACATTTAGTAATATCTTTGATAACATAACTCTAATATTGTAAAACAGTTTTTTAATATTCGAAAACATAATTCAGATCCCAATTTCTCTAAACATAATGCTTATCTAGAGGGAAATCAAGTTTCAAATGCCATTTGATCAAAATATCTTTTTGAATTTGTATTTGTTGGATGTGAGAACAACTAACATGGCAGAGTAGAATGCTTTGTGAACTTGTGATCTACTTAACATTATGATTTTATATTTTATGTTTTCTGTTTGGATTTATTATTATTGTCGATGAATCCAAGTGGCATAGAGGATTCGGGATTTCACATTAAAAAAGTCCATTCATGGCACATGTTGGCACTTAGAAGGTACTTTGGCGAACATATGCTTCCTTCACATGCTATTGCTTTGTCTTTTTGAATGACGTTATGTTTGTTTACTTTGGCTCAGTCTTTTAACATATTCACATTCATGTGGCTTTACCCAAGTTATATTAGATAATATTCTTTTGTACAAATTTTGACATCAACACCGTCTTAAATCTCACATCTATATTCATTAGTATTAAGGTCCATTTTAATGTTTTTGGAGTTTCTTTTCGAAATGTTAATATAAAATCACAAATGTAGTATGCTATATCCGTTGTCACATAATTACTGATGGAAAACTAACTATTTATTTCATACACAAGATACAAATATAAAATTTTATAGTATTTAATGTATAAAATTAAGAATATTAATGTAATTTTTCAAAGATTAGAGTATATATATTATTAAAATAATTTGAAACATTTCTTAATTAAAGTCATATGTCAATGTTCTGATTGCACGAATTAATCATCGGTTTTGATTAGTATATGATATCAATATATTATATGGCTTTTTTGTTTACAAATATCACTATGTTGGTTTTGGTGTGTTTAAATAACATAACTATTATTAAATATACATTATTATTTATTTGTGTTCGTTCGGTGGTATTTCGTTTTCTTTTGGTCAATTATGGTAAAGATCACATTTGTTTAGAGTCTTTTTTTTGTTGTTGCATATATTTAATTTAAATTAAAACATGGTTGCTTAAGCTTGCAAGATTGTAGTGTTAGTTAAAGGAATCTTGACTCATACATTCACACCTAAGAGACGTACCCACACATGCTTTGGGTTCATAATGTATTAGTTAGCCCAACATATCCACTTTGAGTTTCACCTAAGAGGAACATTAGTTAGAATTTGTCAACGTGGTTGGTTTTGAAGGCGCACACAAAATGTACCATTATGGTAACTGCTTTGTTTTTGTTTTGTCGCAAGTCATAAACGATCTAATTTAAAAAATATTAGAAAGATGTTTTTACCATACTTAAAATATTTAGTACAAAATTTTTAGTCAAAAAGTAAAATAAAATATTTAGTACAAAATTTGATGTGTTGGACTGGAGATGCAAGTTTATTAATTGGGCAAATTGAAATAGCATTGTAACCTCATTCATTGAACCGTTACATGAATAGATAACTGAAGAACTGGTCAATCCTCCTATTGTATTTTTTAGGTTTAATTGGGTGATTTACTTATTCCTAAATATAAACAAGTTGAAAAGTTGATGTATTTAAACTAAATTTTTAATCTAATTCATTACTCTTTCAACTATTATTTTTTACTTATATTTCATTCCATATAAAGTATTTATGTTGTAGTCCATACATTATTTTTTAATTAACACTTTTCTCAACTATAATTTTTAATTGCATGCACTATCACTACTAGAAAAACATGATTTAGTGTCGGCCAAAAGCCGACGCTAACGCCTTTTTAGCGTCGGATTAGCGTCGGAGTCGGGCCTAGGCTAAAGCGTCGGCCATATAGCGTCGGATGGTATATTAGTGTCGGTCTGGCCGACGCTAAAAAGGTCTTTTGCCACATCATTTTAAAAAAATAGTTAGCGTCGTACGGCCGACGCTAATGTCAAACTTGAGCAATTTGGTAGCGTCGGTTAAAGCCGACGCTAAGTTGAAATTTATTTAATTTTTTTTTTGTTTCTTTAGCACCTGCTCAATAATATTTAAAAATTTTATAAAATAAATAATACTTCAAAAATCCTCTTGCATTAACAACATAAAAAAGGCAACATAAAGTATAATTTGTTATCATACTACAAAATATTAACATAATATCAAATAACAACCTAAGTTCAGCTCTAATTCTAGTTGTCCTCTCCACTTGTAAAGACATCTGAGTCATAGAATTAGAAGGATTCTGGAATTGTTGTGTAATCGATGTACTCCCATGACGGAGGTTATCAGATAAGTCTCCCGTACCATAAACTCGACCACGAGTGCGACTCCCTGCAGATTGTGTCCATAGTATTGTCGATCCATCTAACTCTTTAGCACCATCTACACTTGTGTCGCAAAGTTGTGTTTGTACTTCCTCCATTAATACCTTTTGGACCATGCAAAAAAGAAATAATTAATACCCATAAAAAAGTTTCCTCACCTATCCAATTAGGTCGAGTCCCTTTCTTCCTCGCCTTTGAAATACTGTCATATCTCACCGTAAACTATGTTTTCGTCCCAAAAATTTGCACCATGTCTTGTAATTCTTAAAGAGACCATTCATCACTGAATTAACCGCGCGATCATCAAGCTGCAATTGTCGAAAAAACAGTGGAATAAAACTACAAGATAAAAATAGCAGACTAGCCTGATAACTAATATTACTATTTCATTTTAATTTTATATTACTATTTCGCCAAATGCAGGACGAAGTAAGAGACAGATAAGTACCTTGTTGAGAGGCTCAGCTTTGGGGTGTAGCCTTATATGAGAGTTAGCTAGAAGTAGAATCAAATGCTCTTTCTGGTTCCTAACATTGTCTTTCTGAGAGGGGAAAAACATAACATGCGTGGAACCCAAACATGGCTCTGAGCCAATCAAGCAGATCCAAATCTCCAGTTCTCTTGCGAGGTTGCTCAAATGAACTAGGCCAGTTCAAGCCACGAGTATTCCAAAGCGCAGAAACAGTTGCCTTAATCTATAAAACGTGAAACCGAAGCAAAGAACTCAGTGCAGTTCCAAAAACAAAACAGAAACCACATCAATCATAGCAGAAATGATACCTCTTCAAGCTGCATAATAGGCTGCGAATAGATTTTTGCCTTTTCTTGGACATCTCTAGCAGCTGCAATGATCTGATACACCACAAAATTCAATGTTGTAAATGAAGCCTCCAAAATACATGAATATTGAGAGAAAATCAATGCATGAAATTCCCATTTTTGAAAACAATATAGATAAGTAAACATAAACAGATAAAGACTAACCTCAGGAGCAACTTCTTCAACTTTCTCAGTTTTGTTAACAGCACAAAGCACTTCAAAAAGCACACCAGCAGTCTGGTAAGCTTTACCAAGCTGTGCTCTGCAAAAGAATATCAAGGACAGACCAGTTAATCATAGAATGAAACCAATTATTATTACTCCAAGGCCTAAAAAGTGAAAAAGATAATAGGAACAGTAAATTCATAATAAAAACAATGGTTGTTTTATTATTATTTTATCTATCTATAGTGTTTAATAACTAAATGTAACATCTAGGAATAATACTGAATGATAGCCCATTTCTAATAAAACCTAAACAGAATGATAGCCCAATTGATAACCATTTCTAATTCCAACAGGGTTGTAACTGATACAAATAAAGGGTTGGTGCAAAGCCTTAGTTTTGGTTCTGGTTCTGATTCTTAATCAAGTTGTATCATGCTACCAAGCTTGTCACTAATCAAGTTGTATCATGCTAACTGATTCCTTCATTCTGTCCAATTGATCATAGTCATTAATTTTAAATATCAGGGAAATCAGCAATCAACAATCAGCAATCAGCAACAGACTTAAGCAGAAATTTAAGCAACAGATTTAAGGGCAAACAACAATCAGCAACATACTTAAGCAGAAGATATAATCAGACTTAATCAGCAAACAGCAATCAGATTTACTGATATAATCAGACTTAATCAGCAAACAGCAAACAGCAATCAGCAACAGATTTACTGGTCCTTATTGAGTTATTGTACGAGTATGTATGACAGGTCAAGGATTATCAAGAAAAACCAAAATGCATAGAGGTGTGTGGATGTAAGATTTAAATGATTCTTAAATTAGGTATTCAGAACATCTGTTATTGTAACAAAAACAAGAATAAACCTAAAAAATGAAAAATCAATATAATTTTTATCACAAAAAAAAAAACAATTCTCTATGATAAAGGATATGACCACTTGTAACACGGACACCACAAGTTCATTAAACCTATCTACCGATTTCAAGTACCTGCATAGAGAATGCTAAGGAATGAGAACCTGCAGAAATAAAAACAACAGGCACAAAAAGAGGATCATAGGGCCAAAGATTTCTATTTGAACTTGGATTACACATCAATTGAATATGTAACTCACATAGCACTAGTAGTCCATGCAAGGTCCTGTACAACATCGAGAGCAGCGTGCAGAATAAACTGATGCAGCTGAGCAGCATCCTCCCTCTATCATACGGTAGCATTAGATTGCAAAATGAAGTAAACTGGTGATGAAAACAAAATCCGTTGTTTTCTAAACCATGCCAAAACAAGGTTTACTTATGCTAGATAAAGATAAGCATTTACATGAATCAAGCGAACAAGTTATGATGTAAATTCGAATTCCCCATAACATTTTCAGACAATAATTGGCTTCTAGTCTTAATCTTTGTAGCACCAACACCTCAGATTCGAAAGTGTGTCCCGGTGTCTGACACACACCTTGATTACATTTAATTAATTGGTTTTCTCAAATTATTACCGGTGTTGAGTACGAATGTATGTGCTTCCTAGCTTCTAATATTCCATAAATTATTAGATTGATCCATGAGTGACAATTGACAAACCAAATTAATAATCATAAAATTCAATATCCAATATCCAAGAAGAAGCAAGTAAATAAATAGATAAATAATCCATAAACAACTTAACAAAAAATAAATAAAAGGATCATACTTTAGCAGCTACTCCAACTTCAGCTTCATAAATAGGAATATCATTTATGCTAACAATGATGAAACAAGCAGTGGTTGCCATTGTCAATACCCTTCCAACTGCACCTGCGAAACAGAAAATGTCTATACAAATGAGAAAACTGAAAATTCACGAAGAGATCTCAACTCAAATTGAAAATTAAACAATACTAGATACCATAATTACAAAATCAATAGAATTTGCACAGTTTTGAAACCATGAAGGATAAGATGAAGAAGAATACAAAGCTCAACATATAAACCCAAAAAAGCATGAACAAGCGAAAGAGGGAGTAACTAATTGGTAGCAAGTACATATCGAATGAAGAACCCAAGATGAGCAAACAGAGACGAAGGAAGAACCCAAAATGGAGGGAAGTCGTGAACAGGAGGAACCTAAGATGGAGGATGGAAGGTTTGGTCGTAATTTTGGGGAAAACGAAAATGAAACAGGTTTTGGAGCATTAGGCGATAAGGGTTTTGGAGGAAACTAAAGAGGGAATACCTGGAAACAGATACGGCGGCGACACGAAGGGGTTGAGTGAGGTGAGGGAAACGGTGATGCGGCGGCAACGGCTGAGCTTGACGGCGAAGATGAAGTGGGTGACGGGTTCGGGAGTTAGGGTTCAGAGTGGGTGACACAAAAAAGTCATAAGGTGAGATTGAGGGATACGGAATGATGAGATTTACATTCAGAGTTCAACATTTATTAAAAAATTTAATTTTAAAAAATTTACAACTTAGCGTCGGCCCATCCGACGCTAACTATTAAAATAAAAATAATTAAATTAAAAAATAAACTAGCGTCTGCCTTATTTTGTTTAGCGTCGGTCTAGCCGACGCAAACAATAAAAAAAATCAAAAAAATAATTTTTGTACACTAGCGTCGGTCAAGCCGACGCTACTCTGACGCTAGTTAGCGTCGGAGTCGTGGCCGACGCTAAATATGACAGCTAAATTGAGTTTTTCTAGTAGTGTATAATTCCTTAGAATAAGTTTATTTAATCTTTCGTCCATAAGATATAGTTCAACTTACAAAAATATATTGTTAGACTAAACATTTATGTATTTATGTATGTGAATTTTATATGGTATTTGTCACTTAGTCAACACAAAAAATTTATTTAGTAATTAAGTTTGTAGAGTAGTGTACGAATTAAGATGGTGATACGAATCCAAGTAACTAGAAATCGGCATTTGATAAATAAATAAAAATAAAAAAAACTAGAAATGGGCCACGCTGCCGCAGATTGGGCAAAGTAAGGTATTTGACTTTAGAGTTAAGCAAATGCAAAAACGAAAAGGATATATCAGTCAAAAGAAGAAAAAAACGAAAATGATTAAAAAAAAAAGTGATTCTAAATAATATTTTAACAAAATATATTAACAATATTGAATATTATATTTTTCAATTTTTTATTTCTTAATTTGCATCACTGTACATATTTTTTAAATGTGCAAGTTGTAAAAAATAAACGGTAACTGATAGATATAAATTATCTATAAACATATTTGATAGAAATATTTATATAAACATAGTGTTTATATTTTGATGTCCATATAACCACAACCGATACATACTGTAGCCGACATTTTCAATGACATAGACGTGCTATGGATTCCCATTTTTTCTTGATGCATTTAAATGTGTAAAATTATTTAAATGTATACTTATAATAAGAGACAAAGTTAGTATAACATAATAAGTCAAATATATGGTCAAAAATTCAAACATTTAAATTAACTTTTTAATTATCATTCTAATATGTAGAGGCATCCTCCCAATAAGAAAATAAATTTTGATATTTTGATGGTGTGCATGCTAGTCCAAATTTAAACAAATACTAGTACATTTAAATATATTATGGTTGTAATATGGAGGAAAAATATAGATGATTTTTTTTTCTAACTACCAACGTTTTAAAAACTGCCAAGGCAGGCCTGCAATAGTTTACCAGCAGATATTGTCAACCCAATCAAGTCCTTGTTTTCAACCACATACACACTTAAATTTCTATGAATTGAAGTAATTAATTGAGATCTAAAAATAATAAAAGGAAAAAGTGTGTGAATTCTTGCAAAAATAGGTTGAAAATGAGTGGGTGGGACCCAATAATTGTTACCTAGAGTTCACTCAATCACATGTTACAAGCCAACAAATAGTACAAAAAGCAGCGAGCGACGTGTGTTCTAAATATAAGCAGAAAATTATGTCACACGGCATAAAAACCAATGAAACCATGACTTGGCATTCAAGTTATTAAATGTACTATCAATATCAAATTACTAATTTAAATCACATCAAGTATATGTTAGATTAGGATTACACAATAGAGATAGAGAATAAACTCTGAAATCCAAACAAAGCAAATAAAAAAAAAAAGTCTCATTTACTACAAAAATTAAAATAAAAACAAAAATACCAAACCAATATTGATATAGTGTGGTGGAGTGGAAGCATCCACTTTTGGTTTCATGTTCCAATCTCTTCCCTTCAGTTCACTCCACTACAAAGCTTCTTCATTTCTCAACACTTTCCTCTCATCTCTTCACACTCTTTCACTTCACAATGTCCGAACCAACTTCCAAACCTAACGGCAACGCCGTAATTAACGGCACCGCTACAACTAACGGAAATCCACTTCCCGTTAAATCTCAGCTTTACAATCCTAACCGTCAAGTTTACCGTCCACAATCTCAATACAACCGTCGCCGTCGATCTAACCGTAGCCTCTGCTGTTGCTGTTGCTTCTGGACAATCCTAACCGTTCTCGCCGCCGCACTTCTCGCCGCAATTGTCGGTGCTGCACTGTACGTACTTTACCATCCTCACCAACCACAATTCTCCATCACAAACCTTCGCATTGCGAAGATGAATCTCAAAACCTCAACAGATTCGCCTTCTCATCTCACTACACTCTTCAACCTCACACTCATCGCTAAGAATCCGAACAACCACCTCGTTTTCTTCTACGAGCCGTTCACCGTCACCGCATTCTCCGATTCCGTTCAAATCGGAAACGGATCGTTACTGGCGTTTGATTCTGGTAAGAATAATCAGACGAGTCTCCGGGCGGTGGTGTCAGGTTCGCAAGATCTGGATACGGATTCGTTGACTAGCTTGAGATCGGGTTTAAAGAGAAAGAAAGGGTTTCCGGTGGTGATTCAGATGGATACGAAGGTGAAGATGAAGATGGAATGGTTAAAGAGTAAGAAGGTAGGGATTAGAGTGAAATGTGAAGGAATTAAAGGAACAGTTCCCGCCGGTAAGTCGCCGTCGGTTGCTTCCGTTATCGACTCTGAATGTAAGGTGGATCTTCGAATCAAGATCTGGAAATTCTCCTTTTAGTTTTGTGAGTGATTTTATATGATTGATTATTACTATTACTATTATAATTGCGGATTCTTTGTTATCAATGCTAATAATCAATCCAATCATCAAATTCTCTTTCTCTTTTATTTTTTTTATTTTTATATTTCATTCTTTTGTGGTTTCATAATTGCTTTTTCTATTTGTGGAATGGATTGATTATGGTTATCATGAAAATGTGTTGAGAAAGTGAAATTTGTAAGGAGGAAATTAATTTGAGCATGTAATATGAGATTTGGGGCAATGAAGCTCTAAATTTTTGTTTTCGTTTTTGGGTCGTTGTAGCTTGTAATTTGTTTTTATAGTAATGCAACTGCAGATTGAAATTTTATCACTCTTCTATCTTTTAATTTGTTACCAGTCATTAGAATTTAGATCTCTGTCAGATTCATCCCTCATCATCCTATAAAACATGATTGATTGGGACATGAGATCTTGTACATTGCTTTGAAATGTTTGAATGAAAAAAAAAAATTGAAAAAAAAGTGAGGGGTTTTTTCGTGTAAAAATTGTAACGAAAACATTATTTTATTTTTGTTTTGTTTCTTCTTAGCAATGGTTTGTGCAATCCAAAAATTTTAAAATTATAAAGTAAAATGAGAAAATTATATTTTGTTTTGATTTTTAAATTTAGATACTGTTTATGGATAAACATATAATTTTATAATTTTATTTTACAGAATATTTAAAATTAAATTTATGAAAAATATTTATAGAGTATGTTTCGTTGAAAGAATTTTTTGAGGTGGTGTAATTCACATTTTTCTATGTAAATTTTATTTTTTAAATAATAAATATGAAAATTTTTAAAATGAAAAAATTTTATGAAGTATTTTATCAAAACTAAATTTGAAGAATTTTAAATACTACCTTAATGATAAGAATTTGAAATTTCTTCTTAACTTTATACAATGTAAATCTCAAATTTGTCCCTATAAATTTTCAAAAAAATTCGCCCATTTTTATTTTTATTTTTGCTCCAACACTTTCTAAATTTATAAATATAACCAAAATTTAAATAAACAATTGTTCTATTCAAACAACACATTATTAATGAAGTAAATGCACTTAGAAGCATTTTGAATTGCTTCAAACTTTTGATTCTCTAGATTTTCAATGACTTCATACAAACTCTTGAGAAATCAAATATTTAACACATAATGATAAGGTAGTTACGATGTTAAATTTGAAAAAAATGTATTTTGATATAGGATCATTGTTAGTAAGAATTTGATAATATTTTAGTCTATAATCAAACTTTAGTGTAAAATGGTATTTAAAGGAATTGTGAATATTTTCCAACAATAAACTGAAACAAATTCAAATCTTATCCTAAGTGACATTGTCTTTAATTTCCAAAATCTAAAACTACAATATCAAGAAAAAGAAAAAGAAGGAACGTAAAAAACGTTTTATACAATATTCAATAAAATTTATAAAAAACTGTACAAAATATACTCACCTTGAAAAAACAATAGTATCTATGCAAAAAAAAAAAAAAATAGTATCTATGCAGCTAAACTAACTTTTAGTGTCTCCCTCAAGTCTTAATTCGACAAACAAATGTCGATATTACTAAGTTGAACGTTTTTGAGTTTGAACCCAACAATAAACATATATAGAATGAAAAATGCATTACATTCATACATAACTTCCATACCAAGGTTAGCACCGTTAATAAATAGATTGTTAATGCATAACTTCCATACCAAGGTTAGCACGGTTAATAAATAGATTGTTACGTATTGTTAGTGTAAAAAGTTTTAGTATAAAAAGTTTTATACTAGTAACACATCAAAATTATTTATGATAATGACTTTAAAAGTGATTTTAATAAAAGTCAAATAAATTTAATAATGTAATAGTTGTTATTGACTAACACTGTACAACTTCTTTACATTAATTGTGTGTGTAAATTAAATAGTTTTATTTTCTTTAAAATTTAATAAATAAAAAATTGTAATAAATGTGATTAACGAAAACACATGGCGAAGAAATCAGGATTACAGTGATGTTATTGAAGTACTGATGTTTGGAAATTAAGTTTAATAGACATTTATTATCAACGTAAACTATTTTATACAGATAGTTTGATACAAATAGTTGATTATATAGTTATTTTGTAATAATAATTACAATAATGTAGTGGTATAACAAAATCAAATATTCCTATTAACGGTAAATATAAATGACAAAGTAATGTCATTTTTCTCTTGGTAGTTTTTAATTATTTGACTATATACTACTATATCATCTAAAGTAATTCAATTTTTATTTATTTTCATCCAAAAGTAATTCAATTTTTATTTATTTTCATCCAAAATGTGTTATATATAAAAGAGAAAGACTTTTTACATTAAATATCATTTTTTTTCATATGACACATTAAAAAATATTATAAATAAAAGATAGTTTTTATTTTGCAAAATTATTCTTATTAATAATCAGAGAATTTTTTACCTTCATAAATATAAAGTGGAACATTTTGTATATAATATTAGCTACATTGTACAATTGAGAAAAAATAATTGATTTTGTATTGAAAATTAAAAATAAGATTTATTTTAAGATGATTTTTTTTTATTATTAAAGTGACATTTATTATAAGATAAGAATATTTTGTCAAAATAATAATATTAGCCTTTTAAATTCCCATGTTATGCCTTTTAAAAACATGAGTATTTTTAACAAGTGTCTTACATGTTGGGAAGTGTGGGTATAAGAGGTTTAATACTACAAGAAATTTTAATATCACATTTCTATTTAAATTTTTAAAAATATTAATATAAAAATCATCACTCTTGTATTTTACATCTAATTTTTTTTAATCAATCTAAAACTAACTACTCAAACTAAAAAGACACATTTTTTTTCAACTTGAAACACACATGATAAAAAATAGAAAATAAAAGTTTTTATTTAAATATAATCAAGAGCTTTGCTGTCACTCCTTAAGGTTACCAGTTGTATCAGACACTTTAATTTTTTTCCCACTTTGCATACCCCTAATTATTCTGAAGGGTAAGGTAAAGGGTCATGCATGATGGGGTATCACTTTCAAGATAATTTCGAACTTTGAAAGAATTAAATACATCACTTAATATAAACATATTTGATTCGTTGTCATGTACATTAACACAATTGTTAACAATTTTTTATTAGTATAACATATATATAAACACTTGCAAGTCTAATATGAGATGGTATTGGTAAGTGAGCTTCGTATAATATTATAAATATACAGTGATGATGCTAAAAAATGTGTCAACAAAATATTTCTTTTATATTTGGCTAAAAAAAAGGTCTTACTGATTTATTATTCTTGAGAATTTTTTCCCTAGAAACACATGTAAAATAATTATGAAAAGTCTTGCATGTGCCATTAGCAGAACTCATACTTACATCAAATGACTTTATTATTTCATTAAAAAAAAAATCAGATGACTTTATTATGCATGCATGGTGGCATGTATATTAGTGCTATATAACGCTGCTACATGACACTAGTAATGTTACACTAAAAAAAAAGCTAGTAATATTATTTCTTTAACAATAGCACTAGTCTAATTTTTGTGATAGGATTTTCTTTGGTGAATATTTTGCAATAAAATTAGTCTAATTTTTAAAAAAAAGATTAAGATAATAATTACCAAGTATTTTAAATTTTCTTTTTTTATTTACAAAAGTTATTTTAAATTATCCTAAATAAGTACTAGTACTAAAAATACATATCACCATTAGGGTGGGAAAACCCACAATGTCTTTGCTATTTTTATTTTTCAAGTGGTATGGTCAAAATTTCAATTTAGGGCCAAAGCGTAGATCCCAAAAAAATTGTGTCCATAGATCTGAAGGATGTGGGTCGTGGGTACTGTGTACAATCTTTAAATACTTTCTTTTTTCTACCCTTCCTATGGGTACCTATCTTAGCCGTGAAAAACCCAATTTCCTCAGAACCACATGTGAAGATGAAAATAATTAGATCCTACGGGCCTACCTCTTCCATAAATATTATTATTATTTTTACTAAATCCACAAATAGTAGTAATTAGACGGTGATCGCAAAAAATTCAAAGACTCAACATTCATTCTTTTTTAAGACAAAAAGTTTAGAACTCAATCTAGTTATTAAAAACAAAAATACAACTTTTAGGCCGTGTTAAAAAAGAAATTGAAATATTTTAGTATTTAACTTGACCTCCACAAAATAATAGCAGTAGTATGTTTGTTGAGCTTATGTGTATATCCACTACGATAAAATTTTGTAAATATATATATATATATATATATATATATATTTTAATCACATGACAAACAAAGACAAAAATAAACAAATTAGTTCATCACACAAAAGGACAAAACTAATTCATCTGTTGATTAGGAAAAATAATTCCATCCATTCACTTTCTATCTGAACCATAACTCTATTGTTGGTTTATATATTCTTCCAATTCTCACATTCATTTCTTTGCCAAAATGTACCGAAAAATGATGGGAGTTTAGGACAAATATTGATCCAGTTTAGTTCCCAACAGACATAAAAGATTTAGAATGGTCTCTTACAAATATTGTAAGAGTCATTTTAGTGGCTGTCGCTTAAGCGATTCACTTATAACAAGATTTCATCCGTTTTGTATTCACTCACCACCTCAAAATCTTCTATTAAACGATAGAACTCGGTAATATTTTTGTTCAGTTTTAAATAATTGAAAATTAAGATTTAATAAAAATAAAAATAATAATAAATATTAGAGGTTGGATGAATCACCTAGAGTGCTTAATCTCCATTTTGAATCAATCCAAATTAATATTTATTGGGATTCTGGTCGACAAGGTATTAGATTTGATCTCTATGTTCCAATTATTTTTTATGAACAGTTTGTGTCCCCTCTTGACTTTACCCCGTCCTTTTCTTTTTCTTTTCGCGTTACTTGCATGTGTATTTATTTAGTTATGAGAAATGCGTACATAGGAGTATATGTTAAAAATCTAAATGTAAAAAAAATTATTGAAAATTTGTGTAATTTAAATTTTGAAATCGTTAAAAGTAAAATCTTTTACTTAAAATTTATTTTTTATTTTCTTTTTTATATAGAAAAGAAGTACAATTATTATTAGGTAAATGCTAAGAATAGTTCTATTAAGAATCTAAATAGAAAACATTTTATCAAAAATGTAGCAGACATTTGAATTCAATTACTTAAAAAGTCTTTATTATTATTATTATTATTATTATTATTATTATTATTATTATTATTATTATTATTCATTTTGTCTAAAAACGAGTGTCACTGTAAAAAAAATTATTTTAAAATTAATGTCGTTTACAATTTTTAATACAATTTTAATTATTTTTTATATCATTGTTTAATGATTATTATATACACAACTTCTAAAATATTATTATATTTCGCATTGATAATGGTAAAAAATACGTCAATAGTTAAGATAGATAATTTAGTAAAATGATTTCTCTCTTTCTTCTAATTATTTAATTTTTAATATGTGAACAAAAATCTTAAATGACACTTCTTTATAAGACGAATAAAATATTTTTTAAATGTGACAGTGTATTTAAATAAAAATGAAAAATCAGGTTTCACTTTTAGTATATGTAAAATTGTTTCTAAAGATCTATAATTGATTTTGACATGTCTAGTTATTTTTAAATAGAATTAATTTTAATTTGATGTTAAAATTTTTTTTACCTTTAAAATTGATTTTTAGCTGTAAATTTATTACTCAACTCACTCTTGTGAAAGTATCGAAACATAAATTATTTTATCTTGAACTAAGAAATATTTTACAATTTACTTGATTTAAAAATAAAATAAAAAATAAAAAGCAAGTCGTCCACTACAAATGCATCCAAAATCCCTCTTCCGGACAGATCATAAAGGATGTGTGAGATATCCTAGATCTATGTCATGAAGGAACCTCTCCTGTTAGAGAATTTATACCTAATCTGTTGGTCTATCAATATGAATTGTATAAAGATGCAGGGTTGACAAAACCAGAGTAAATAGTTTGAAAATACATATATCATACATTTATCAGGTTAACGAGGAAAGACCGAAGATCATTATCAAATAAACAAAGTCCTAGAATCAAGATCACTTAATATATGGGACGATGTCTTTGAATACACTAAAATTAATAATATATCTCTAAATATCATTTTTGTTAATAAAATAATTAATAATATATCTCTAAATATCATTTTTGTTAATAATTTTATTAACTAAATTGACTAATAAAAAAACACATTCTAAGACTAAATTAACAAACTAAAAATACATTTAAAGATCAAAATAATTAATAAAAGACTTATTTAAATATGTTATTGTAATAATTTTGATACGACTCACATTTTGGAGATTAAAAAATTAAAAAATTTCCCTTCTCAAATATCATTTATACTGACTGCAAATTAATTCTGAAAAACCTTAAACATGTGTGCAACTTCATTATTTCTCAGTCACACGAGAATAAGGAGAAAAAGGTAAGCAAAAAATTTGGATTAGTAAAATATATGATTACAGTTTTGACGAATAAAATCCTATATAAAAGTAACTAGATAATTATTGAAACAAATAAATGGGAAGGTCCTACAAGATGTTTCAACTCACTAAAATATGGAGTCAACTTGACCCTGAATACACGAGTTGAGTTCCATGGACTGAAGTGGAACCACAAAAACACCAAATAAATTACTAGCTGCACATATTAATCAATCTGGTAGCGGTTATTTAGCAGATTGT
Source organism: Cicer cuneatum (assembly GCA_037974295.1). NCBI lineage: Eukaryota > Viridiplantae > Streptophyta > Magnoliopsida > Fabales > Fabaceae > Cicer > Cicer cuneatum. The sequence goes on from JBBPBO010000004.1 coordinate 74,300,485, forward strand.
GTCTGCGTCATCCGCTATGATCCTACTGGGGCAACTCCTTGAGCCTTTGCAGCAGCAGAAGCAGCTGCTGCAGCAGCCGTGGCGGCCACAGAAGCTGCTGGATTGGACCGTGAACTTCCCTGTGCTTCAACTTTATGTGACTGATGCGGTTGCTGCGGCTGGGATTTGACCTTTGCAAGTAAATCAATTATCTGACTTCCTGTAAGTGTCTCGTGCTCCAGAAGAGCATTTGCAAGGGCATGAAGCTCCTTTTTATGGGTGGTTAGAATAGTCTTTGCATTGTTGTAAGCTCTCTCCAGCAAGTTCTTCACTTCATTCTCAATAAGCAGCCTAGTTTCTGAGCTCATACTTCTCCCATCATCATAGTAATTATGAGCAACAGGTCCAACTTCAGTACTCATACCATATTTAGTAACCATTTGCCTGGCCATCCTAGTTGCACTTGAAAGATCTGAGGATGCACCAGAAGTAACTTCATTTTCTCCAAAAATTAGCTCTTCAGCAACCTTACCTCCCATACAAACATCAAGACGGGCAAGCAACTCTTTACGGGAGACACTGCTCTGATCTTTGTCAGGCAACTGAGAAACCATGCCAAGAGCCATCCCACGAGGAACTATAGTTGCCTTGTGAACAGGAAGCGCACCATCAGAATAAATTGCCACTAACGCATGGCCACCCTCGTGGAAAGCGGTTATCTTTTTCGACTCGTCAGATATAACAGCTGACTTGCGTTCACTTCCCATTGTAATCTTGTCCATTGCAAACTCAAAATCATGCATGCTCACGGCTTTGGAACCATCTATTGCAGCCTTGAGGGCAGCAACATTAACCAAGTTAGCAAGGGCAGCACCAGAGAACCCAATTGTAAGCCGAGCAAGGATCATCAGATCAACATCATCTGCTTTCATAACCTATATCGTATTGGAGAAAGAAAATCAACATAACAAGAAGACTGCGATTGCCAAAGAAAAACAGAGACACGCACAAGTAAGATGTTTCCTTCTAAGTTTTAACTAGTCCATACTCCACAACCTTACTATATCTCACAATTGTGCACATTCAAAATTTAATTACAAAACTCGAAAAAAAATAGAGATAATTCAAAAAGTATCACAGGTTATCATGGGTTACTGTAATAGGCTATTAGCTAATGTGAAGTATCCAGAGAGGACACCCAATCACAGCTTAAGAAAATCATACCACACAACTGGGTTCAAACGAAATGATGGCACAATGCTTCACGCCAATATGTGCAAGCATTGTACACATACCTCATAAGAAATCTTAATCCATTAAACCCAAAGTACAAGGTAAAATACATTCTTGCAGAGGAGTAAAAGCATACCTTTGAACTGTGAGATTCCAAAATTTGTCGCCGTCCTTCTACATCTGGATTGGGAACAACGACGTGGCGATCAAATCGCCCAGGTCGCAACAAAGCCTTGTCTAGTGACTCAGAAAAATTAGTGGCACCAATCACAATTATGCCATCATTTCGTTTGAATCCATCTAACTCAACAAGCAATTGATTTAAAGTCATCCTCATGTACATTTGGTCCTTTGAATTTCGTTTTCCACCAATAGCATCAATCTCATCAATAAAGACTATACAAGGCGAATGTTTTTTTGCAGCAGCAAAAAGATCCCTCACCCTTCGTGCACCCACTCCAACATACATCTCTTCAAATTCACTTCCACTACATGAGAAGAAAGGAACCCCAGCCTCTCCAGCAATAGCTCTTGCCAACATTGTCTTACCAGTGCCAGGCGGGCCAACAAGCAAAACACCTTTTGGAAGTTTGCCACCAAGACGAGTAAAGCGCTGTGACAAGGGCAACGAGTTATCTAAAGATAATATAGAATAATAAAGGCCAGTATGTGGTCATTAAAAAGTATATATAACTTAAAAAGTAAGAAAATGAGACGTGATATCAAGAGAGTCACAGAAGTTAGGTTCTACATAGAGCACATACCATTTTAAGCATTTGTGTTAAACATGTCATGTAAAGTTGTTTTCAGATTCTAAAAAGAAAAACATTGACCACCAATGCAAACAGTAATTGAGCCAGATGAGGACCATTCAAACAGGTAACAATAAATTTCATGCTGAAGTAAATCTCAAAGTCACTATTCCAGTTTGTTCCACCACAAACTGTGCCGAGTAACTGTTTAAAACAACAAGAAGAAAGTGCAGTTAACAGGGAAACCGTCACATGTTTACTATGCACATAACATTGTTAGAAAAAAACAGGGACGAGTTCCCCATTTACAGCTACAATTACACAGATCTTTAAGGTCTGCACACCTCCTAGCCAAGGCCCCTAATTCTCTAACAAAGTGTGCTACTTATGGCGGATTATGGTTATAAACATGGTAAATGGTATTGAGATCCATGGTAAAAGAATGGTAGGTAGAATATATAAGTTAATGTACACAAAAAATCTGGACAGAAAAAAGCAAAAAAATTAAGGAGCATGCTGAAATCAGTAGAGAAATAGAGTAGGGAAAAAATGATAACTAAGTAAAAAAGAAGAAAGTATATTTGCTGCATCGTGAAATTTCCTTTCTCATTATCTGAATCCAGATCTGTAAAAAATGGATTGATCGATCTACTAGTACTCACCAGAAAAGGTGTAGGCATGTAGATGAGAGTGGGTTGGAGAAGACGAAAGAGTATTAGAAAATGGGAATTAATACTCTAGGAAGAGACATTATTAAAAATGATACTTTTAATCTTAACCATTTATTTTAATTCAATGGTCCATAAGTGTTCCTCTCATTCTCACATAAAAAAGGCATTCTAACTAAATATGCCCCCTATATAACAGAATTAAATAGCATACTAAGTGAGAAGAGAGAGATAAAAGGTTGAAGAAGCAGAAGGTAGAAACAATAATGAGAGTCTGGCTGAATTTGTTTTAGTGTTTAATAACCATCGGGCCTTGGTCTCTGGGTTAGAAGTATAACCCAAGCCCCTTCTCTTTTTTCTCACCGCTTTTTTGTCCCCTGCCGCCGCCAGTACCATAGGGGCAATGAAACTGGTGGCTGCAGTGGCCTGCCACACGATTTTAGCAAAGCCGCTGTCACTTGGGTGCTATTTGATAACACTACTCAAAGAAGTCAAGATATGTCTCTCTCCCAACCCCTATTATTTATTGGCAAAACATTTTATTCCTGCTTTCTAACTCAGTCCAACTAATCTAACAAACATCTATCACACTATATTAGGCATATTTCGATATTGTGTTGGCATATTGAAAGCTTTGAACCAAGTAACTAACGAAAAATGACAAGCAAGCATCTAACCTAGGCCCAAGAGTCTGTTCTATACATACCCAATTTGTTTAGAAATTATTACCCAGAGCAATAGAACTGATTTCTCAACAACTTTTACTACTTTTCGCTTGTATTAAAACTGCATGTTTCTCGTCAACAAAATAATTATCACTATTTCATAATTTTATATCAACATCTCCATGCTCAAAGAATTACAAAACTTCCTGTGGCGTCATATAAATAATCAACAAGATTGGAATAACGTATGACAAAGTCAATCAAATCATTATTTCATGCATAAGTGCAAGAAATACATGAAAGAGAGAGCAAGGATTTATGTCGGAAAAGTCTACCTTGGGATCTCTTAGGTAATGAACAATTTCTTCAAGTTCAGCCTTTGCCTCATCCACACCTTTCACATCGTTAAATTTAGTACTTATTTCCACACTGGGCTGTACTGCTTCAAACATACCAAGTCCTGGAAAAATTTAAAAGCAAAACAGTTTAAACAGAGAATGTGCACATCAAATTCAGATTCAACATTGAATTAAACTGACCAGTTTGTAAGTTACTGTGACAGTAATACCTTTACCAATTCCTTTATCCTCAACTAGTGCACCTATACCAGAAATCGTGAGGAAGGCCACTGCAAGATACCTAATTGTACGCCATAATTGATCTTTGAAACTTCCACCAATATCGACCATATGAATAGGAGCACTAGCAGTCCCAAGAATTCCATTTTTTGTCGATTTTCCCGCATTTCTAAGAGCAGAAAGGCCACCCATATTACTTTCTTCCTCTCTCACTGAATTAGAAATACCTGAAAATTCAGATACCTCGGTTATAACTTGTGGTCTGTAAAATGTGCAAATCAAGAAGTGCTCAACTAGCTGATTGAAAATGAAGTCGAAAAACAAATTCTGACAAGTGCACAATTGAAATGTCATGTTTTGAATTCTGAAGACTCCAACATAGATCTATATATAAGATTTTGGATTTCAGCCATCCATCATTTGTTTATCGGTTTATCCCATCTATTAAATGCAAACTTTATGAAATTATATTTGTTCCTAGCACTAAACAAAAGGTCAAAAGAGGTATCATGATTGTGATGAAGGCCTGCAGCATTACACAACAGATAAAAGTACGACTCTCCTCACAATGATTAAAAGTGTAAGACATTAATCAAACCTCCTAACCCCCAACAAAAGATTGTAATCAATACTACCACTTATATGTACTGTTGAAATAAACAAATGAAATAGTTTACCTTATACACAGAGACTTTCACTGGCTTTTGGGAAAACAAGATCCAGGACCAAAACATATACCAATTGGTTTATTATTTCAATAATGTATTGATGTCATAATTTTATCCAAAAAATTGTGCTAAAATGGTTCCCTCAAAATATAAATCATCAAAAAAGGACTATGCGAAGAGCCTTTTATAACAGTATTTAACCTCAAATCACAACACTCAGCACAATAAGATTCTACATGCAATGAAAATAAATCCATGCCTTCAGTCTTTTTACTTAGGGCACAACTGTTACTAGACAGAGTAGTAGTAATTAACTCAGCTTTCAAATCAAGTTTTCAACATTTCAAGCATATGCCTGGTTTCCTGCTCAGGAGCCAAAAAAATCTTAATTCCTTGAGCATGGTTAGAAGCTCTGCAAAATATCGGTCAAACAGAGCAAAGCACGATCACGTGCAAGCACAGTCAAGAGAAAATGAGCAGTTATAACCAAAAAGTCACCTCTTCGCAAAGTCTTCAGTAATTCATTTTCATCCAGCCTATCAACTTTCACTAATGCTTTAACATATTCAGAAAGTGCTGAAGGATTTGTCTGCAGAGATGGCTGACTTTCAAATGCTCTTATCACAGCTTCAGGATCATGTCGATGATTAAGTTCTTTGAGATAAGAGGCTTCCTCAGCATCAGATGAATTACGTAATCTTCGGGCTAAATTGCCTAGATAGCTGGAATGGGCTCTCTCCTGGGAGCAAATAAGTCTACTCCCTACATAAACTTGAGAGTAAGTACCTATGAAGCACAAACTCCGACACATTGACGCTCCTAATGTAAAGAACATAGCACCGATACACATATATTTATCATTATATTTTAATTAAATAAAATAAGAACATTATTTATAATACATGTGCATTTAAATTGAGCAATTTGTTTCATCACAACAATTATAAAACAAGATACGATAACTTTTCACCTTCATTCATCCATCTACTGCTGAAATGTTAAACATGATGTAATCAAATTTAATGTCTTTAACCCCTCATTGATAATCATTGCTTTGACACATCTTTAACCCCTTAGATGTGTCTAAGATGTGTCCAAGGGGCTCTAAGGCATGTCAAAGCAAAGAAAAAGAGTTTTTTTTGGGAGACTTCTTGAGTTGTCGAACACAGCGACACACCTACACCAGATGTGTATGTGCTTCATAGGTAAGAACAGTAAATAATTGTTTCCAAGGTACTTCAAACACAAATGTAGAAAACACACATAATTAATTCAATAGACTGAACAAAAAGTATATCTACAAAATTTCCACAGCAAAACAAATATTTAATTTAAACCACAGTAAAATAATTCAGAAAAACAAAATGTCAGCAAACAAGAGAAACAAAAACACATACTTCTATTAGAAACAAAACACCAACTAAATGTGCTATGGGAACAAAACTTTCATACTTGTACAGCCTTCAAACTTATTGTGGGATAAATAGCTTCTACTCAATAAATCTTTGACCTTCCCAAATTCTGGGTGACGCCTTTCAACCTACAAAAATAAATTATAAATTCATATGACAAATAAAAGTAATACAAGATACGGAACAGATTGAAATTTGATACATGTAAATATAAGCCACAGTATCCAATACTACATCCCCAAAAAGAAATAGAAGAAAAGACACAAAATTGGCAATCCAATTATGATACACTCTTTCAATTGAATGTAAACAAACTGATTAGTATACAACCTTATAGCATAAATAAAAGCAATTTTGCATCCACTGTTATGTCTATAATTCAAGAAAAAAATTGATAACACCCTCAATTACGAATTAAAATATCCGGTTCACATTTCAAACCCTACCATCAATATATTCTCTACATTTAATCCCATAAAAAAAATGTCTCATTCAAAAACACAATCAAGAAAAACGTAAAAATGAAATTAATAATAAAACTGAAGAACACCATTTCTATCCCTTGCTACTCAAAACAATAAAAATTAACATAAAAAACAAAAATAGGGTTTTCCAAATGATAACAAGAAAAGAAAATAGGTTGTATAAAATCGAAAATAATGGCGTTCGAGTTTGATGGATTAAAAAACTGACCTGCGTTATCAAACGCCTCCAAGCCATGTGACCGTAATAGAACCGAATCGGTTGCGTAAAATCTGCCGAGTAGATCAAAACGATTGTGATTAATGGTGTTTATAATAGAAAGAAAGAAAGAGGAGAAATTCTCAGTTTTCAGAACCCAAACAACATATCAATGTGATTTAATGCTTAACCTTATGCACCTTCTCTTCTTTTCTGCGTTTCCCTCTCTCGCACTTTCTTCTCCGCTAATCGGTTTTCGGAATGACCTTAAATGTCGTAATTGCCCTTCCTTCATTTATATTTTTTTTGGACACTCCTTTTTGGGTAATTGCCTTCCTTCATTTATATTTTTTTTTCGACTCTCCTTTTTCTGGTATATTTATTTATCATTTATCTATTTATTTTATAACAAATAATTAATTATTAATTTAATAAATAAAAAATAATTAAAAAATTAAATTAAATTAATAAAACAAAAAAACTATATTTAATGAATTTTTTTTATTAAAATTTATACATAGACGGTTAAAACAAATAATATATTATTTTAACAATTTTATTTTTTATTTTATAGATAAATTAACAACTTTATTATATATTTTATTCAGTTAACTACTCTTTCTATTTTTTTCTATTATTTTATCATAACTATTTCTTTTTAAATTTAAAGTTATATAGTATAATACGTTTTGTTTTTTCACATCTACTTTTATCACATCTATTAAATAACATAAATTTTGATGTTTTTTTTATTAATTATTTTTTATTTTATTTTATTAATATAACTTAATTTTTTAATTATTTTTATCTATTAAATTACTAATTAATTATTTGTTATAAAAAATATATGGCACTACCTTTTGTTGAAGTAAAAAAATAATCATTTAGGCTTGTTTGATTCTCCTCCTAAAAATTCTATTTTAGTTTTTTAAAATTTAAAAACTAAAAAACTTGTTTTGATTATTTATTTTTAAAAACTGTTTTGTAAAACTACTTTTAATATTATATTTTTTAAAACTAAAAAAGCAAAACAGATAAACGATGTTTTAGGGTCTGTTTGATTCTCATCCCAAAAACTCTATTTTAGTTTTTTAAAATTTAAAAACTATAAAACTTGTTTAGATTACTTATTTTTAAAAACTGTTTTGTAAAACTATTTTTAATATTATACTTTTTAAAACTATAAAAGCAAAACAGATAAATGATGTTTTACTTCTCAATTTTCAGTTTTTTAAATTCTCTAATCAAAAACTATTTTAAAAATTTAGATTACCAAATAGTTTTTCACTTTTTCTCATCTCTAAAACTGTTTTTAAAACAAGTATTTCAAACAAGTTTTTTTTTTAATTATATTCTTTAAAACAATTTTTAAAATCAAATTTATAAAACAATTTTTAAAAACTAAAATGCAAAAGTGTTTCAAACAGGCCCTTACTTATCAATTTTCAGTTTTTTAAATTTTCTAGTTAAAAACTATTTTAAAAATTTAAGGGCTGTTTGAAACACTTTTGCATTTTAGTTTTTAAAATTATTTTTATAAATTTGATTTTAAATTTTTTTTTAAAGAATAGAATTAAAGAAAAACTTGTTTTAAAAACAGTTTTCTCTTTTTCTCATATTTAAAACTGTTTTTAAAACAAATATCTAAAACAAGTTTTTTCTTTAATTTTATTCTTTAAAACAATTTTCAAAATCAAATTTATAAAACAATTTTTAAAAACTAAAATGAAAAAGTGTTTTAAACATGCCCTTAAAGTAGTGGTATCCCCTTTTTATTGTCCTGAGTTTTTTTTCTTTTCTGCGTGGCCGTTTTAGCTGTTGCTTTTTTTTTTTAGCACTCAATTTTAGAGTAAAAAACATGTGGGGTAGGTTAATTTTTGACAACATGATAGAATTAAAATAAATCAGAATAATTTAGCAATATATATCCTTAAATCTTATGTAAATTGATAATGTGTACAAAAGAAATGACGTAGACGATTGACTGTGAGTCCAGATGAAATGGGCGGCAAAGCCTTTGAAATACATAATTAAAAAAAGTGAAAACGAAAAAATCTTAAACTTCACTATTATACGTTTGAGGCAACGTCAATTTTCAGTTTTTTTCTTTATTTTTTTTCATTTTCGCGTTAGATTTTATTTCTTTTTCGTGAACAATTATATAATATATGAACTAGTACATAATTTATTATGGATCAAAAACTAATAACAAAAAAATTTGACAAAAAGTCTAATGTGTTATAAATATTTTTTTGTCAAATTAAAAAAAATAATACTTTTTTATAAAGATTAAATCTGTTTCACGTGCTTTTATGAAGAACTAAAATGTCATTTTACTTTATTATTTAAAATTAAATATTTATATTTATTTTTAACAAAAAATTAATAATTAATTTGTAATTTAAAAAAACATACACTCATTAATTACATATTCTAAAAAAATGATTTTCATATTTAACCGTTTATAAATTATATTTTAGAGATTTTAAAAAGAAAGTATAAACTGTTTTATATTTATCTCTAGTAGATAAAACAATAAATTTTTTTGTGTTGTAAAAAATTAGTGAAAAAACAATTTTTTTTATAAATTATTAAACCTAAATTTTTATTTTAAATTCTTATCATTTTAAAATGTTATAAAAAATAATAATTCTTTTTAAAAAAAATTATGTTTTTACGATAAAACGTGTAACAAACGAACCTTATCCATTTATCTATTGTAAGATCTAATTGTCAGCTTAGAACATATAAGCTCGTACACTATAAATAGAATGTTAGATAAAAAAAATTCTTAAGGAGTTTAAAATATTTTTTTAAGATGCTACTATAAGTGTCATTTTCTTAATAACTTTAAATGTAATTTGAGTTTATAACTTATACTCATATTATAATTTTTAAAAATAAAAAATAAAAAATAAAAAATAATTAAAATTATTTATTTATGTTATTTAATATTTATTAACTAATTCAAACATTAAAATTTTCTAATTTAATCTGCTAATGTATTCGTTATCATCTAATTCAAACATTAATTGATATCGAATAAAGTAGTTGGACCTTGTGAAAAAACAATAGCAAATGATTTATCTAATACGTGGATGAATCTAGAGAGAGATTGTTGACGATAAAAAAAAAAATCGAGAGTGTGGTAAGAAATAAAATCTAATTTTGTGAACGGAAGACAAAGAAAGTCAAACGGAATAACCAAACGAATTCCTCCCTTCTCAGCCGCCATAGCATATCACAAAATCAACCAACTTTTCACGATTCCTTGTGTTTTTTTTTGTTCTTTTAATTTCTCTATACACGCACACCACACGCCTTTCAATGTTACCAATTCTTTATGGAATGCTCATAACATAAAAGGATAAGCTTGCTTTCAACGTCGAAAGCTGAAAGCGAAATCACTCAGGATTAGGTTAAGTCTATTATTTAAAACTATGGTTACCGTGTACCCTTTTGAGCAAAGTTTGTGAATTTACGGAAGAAAAAAAAAAAAGAGGTAGCGGGTAATCGAAGGATGAGCGGCGAGGATGATGACCCAGAAGAAAAAAGATTGAAATTAAGAGAAGAAGCGTTGAATTTGAAGAGTTCTTATTCTTCTTCTCGGTTCAATAATTTTCAACGCGATCTTATGGCTGGTGCGGTTATGGGTGGTGCGGTGCATACAATTGTGGCCCCAATTGAAAGGGCTAAGCTTTTGCTGCAGACACAAGAGAGTAACTTGGCTATTGTTGCAAGTGGTCGTCGAAAATTCAAAGGGATGTTTGATTGTATTATTCGTACTGTTAGGGAAGAAGGTATTATCTCTTTGTGGCGTGGTAATGGTAGCAGTGTTCTTCGTTATTATCCTTCTGTTGCACTCAATTTCTCTCTTAAGGTTCGTTTGGTATTTGATTCGTTTCTGTTTTCTTCTTTTGTATTGTATTGTGCTTTGAAATTTATTAAAATGATTATTAACCCTATGCTTTTGATTAATATGTTTCACAAGAAATGTATAAGCCCTAATAATGCATATTATTTTGCAAACTTTTGGAACTTGTGTGTTCCAATATGGTTTTTCTTCCCACCTTTTCATGTGGTATCCCTATGTAGCACATATATATATATATATATATATATATATATATATATATATGATACTCAAACATACGGTTATATTCAATCACTTTCATTTTCTTAAACTATTATCGCTGTCGGTGTCGTGTGTTTTGTGTTTGTGTTGATGCTTCATAGGTCATATCGATTTTTTATGGTTTGGCATGCTAGTCTCAACATTATTGTCACACTTATGGCCTGATATCTTGAATTGAGAATGCCATTTAGCATTTAGTTATTTACATGATAGTAAGAAACTATCATGGCTTGAGAAGAGGGATAAAGAGATTTGGAGCCATATCAAACACCATTATTTGGATCCATTTGGTTTGGTCATCTCATGAAAAAATGGGATGCAGGCAATGTTGAAAACTGGTGGTTATGCACTTATGCTATTAACTAGGCAGCTAGTATTTCAACAGTAGTCTTTAATTTAATGATAAGAATTGAATCAAATTAGTTTCCTCAAGTCTTGAAGTGATAGAAAGTTGTTTGTTACTAAGAACCCTTAAACTAATGTGCAAGATGTGTTATTATATATTGTCTGCATACTCTGTGGTCAGCACCAGTGCACTGTAGACGGTGGAGACAATAGGGGGATATTTACAAAGGCACTTCGATGCCCAAGTCAATAAAGGCGAATAATATGTGAGTGCGGATAAACAGTGCCAATACCTCGTCAGGGTTAGCTCCCTTCCTATATATCAAACCCTTAGGCAGTATTGCATAGGCTGAATGTGTTTGAACATGTCCTTCACTACTCTTCTGGACACATTCTCCAGAATCTAGAAGGGTTGTGGATGAAGGTCCATCCAGTTGTATTTATGTATGGCAGTGATTGTATGACAATCATTAGGGAAAATACTCCAAAACTGAATTCCAATGGATTATGATGGAGAGAGATTTCTTCGGTAAAGGTTTTAGAAGGAGACCCTTATGGGAACTATTAGGGACTTGTCTGGATTCTAGCCCATCTCTGACTTGGGCTGCCATGAAGCGGCGGAACTAAACGCCTAAACCGCAATCCATTTTTTGATTGGGTTACCTTGGATTAGTTAATAAACATAGTACTTTACTTCCAATGTCATATTTCACTTGCTGTTAAATTCATTTAAGGGAACCTATCATTTGTCCTGTACCACATTATAACTCCTGTTTTTCTTTTCTCATTCTCTTACAGGTATTTCTCATCTGTTAAGTTCACTATTCCAAACTCTTAATTGTTTCTTTTTTTTTTATTTCTGTCACCCGTATACAGTCCTTGCATAGTAGTGTTCCGTTCCTTATTACTTCGGAACATTGGTACCTATGTCTGAGAAGAAAAAACTCTCAAATCTTCCCTATTATCATAATAATCTTAATATTTAAATTAATGAAAGCCTATATACATGCATGAATGCATCGATGCATTTAAATTATATTGTAACAGAAATTAATGACATCTTACCTTTATCCATTGACACATATGGTAGGAGTTGAGTCTAGACACTAAAAAGTGGGGACTTAGGTAACTATAATGAACTGGATATGAAGTTATGATGCACACAGATCCATCCATTATTCATTTAGTTTGAACTTTGTTTTCTTGAAGGATAGGATTTCCTTTCTCTCCCAGAGTTTTTTTTCACTTGTTGAAGGATATTTGGTCTCTTTTATTTTATTATTATATCTGTGACGAATGTAATTTTCTAACTGGAGCAAACTAAATGGAGTGTTTCAGCATAACTTGGTATGAGATCCTTAGTTTAACACAAATCAATTTAATCCAAGTAATAATAAAATGATATTTCTTTTAAAATTAAAAAGCGTCAAACTGTAACAAACTAGATATTTTTAGGGGAGAAAGAGGAATTTGATGTATCCTGGTCTAGGCATCTGGGACCGGAAATTTTCTTATGTAAAAGGAAACACAGGGAACTTTTCAGTCAGGAGGATTTTGTGAAAATTTTCAGAATTTTTTTCGGGCAAAAGAAATTTGATGGCCATAAATACATTTTAGTAGCATTTTTATGTCCAGAAGATGATGGAATATCATCATAGGCTATTACTTTGGGATTATAATGTATAAATTCTGAAGTTTCATTTCCACAACTGATGTATTTGAATGTATATTTCTTGATGTTGTTTTGCTTGTCACTCACTCATATATTTAATAAAAATTGATTATAAGCGAAGCTGAATTGATATTGTTACATTTAATGCATAGTCATGAATCATGATGAACCATCTCTCGTGTATTTTTCAACAGGATCTTTATAAAAGCATATTAAGGGGTGGAAACTCTAATGCTGATAATATTTTCTCCGGTCCATCCGCTAATTTTGTTGCTGGGGCTGCAGCAGGTTGTACATCACTTATCTTGGTATACCCCCTGGATATCGCACACACCCGCCTTGCTGCTGACATTGGAAGGGCAGAAGTACGCCAATTCCGAGGCATTTACCATTTCTTGGCCACTATATTCCATAAGGACGGGGTTCGGGGTATTTACAGGGGCCTTCCCGCATCACTTCACGGAATGGTGATACACAGAGGTCTTTACTTTGGAGGATTCGATACTATAAAAGAAATATTGTCTGAAGAATCTAAACCCGAGTTGGCGTTGTGGAAGCGATGGATGGTAGCTCAAGCAGTCACAACCTCAGCCGGTCTGATATCTTATCCGTTAGACACGGTTCGTAGGAGGATGATGATGCAGTCTGGAATGGAACGGCCGGTGTACAATAGCACCCTCGACTGCTGGAGGAAAATCTATAGGACGGAAGGATTGGTTTCATTTTACCGCGGAGCGGTTTCGAATGTGTTTAGGAGTACCGGCGCAGCTGCTATCTTAGTCTTGTATGATGAGGTCAAGAAATTTATGGACTGGGGGGGATTGTAAAAGTAGCACCAACCTACGTAGTTAGTTCATTTCATTTTGATACCGGGTACTTCATTACAACAACCTTTTATTTTATACATTTATTGAGGCTTAGGATATTTTTTGTAAATTACAAATGAGCTCCATTATAGTTCATTTGAAAATGCATCTTGAATGGCATTCCAACTCAAATGCATGTTTGTTAACTATATTTAATATATTTTTTTAATAATTATAAGATTTAATTGCAATTTTATTCATTCTATTTTTACCTTTTATCTGGTTATGGAATAGATCCCCCTATTTAAAACTCTTCAATTTTGGTCCTCCGTCAAATTTCTAGAAACATAAATGACATTGTGATATATTTTAAATGACGTGACATACGACGTGATGATATAAAATCATTCAAATGGATTAACTATTTACATTCATTAATTAAATTATTAAAAAAATCATTTCTAAGGTTGAAAATGAAATTTTAAGTGGTTTTTTTGTAATATCATAAATGCTGATCGTATTATATATCATTTAAAATATATCACATTACTATTTTTTTTAATCTAAAAATCTAAAGAATAGATCAAAATTAGGGGATTTTATTATGGAGAGACCAATTATGTAAACATGGAAAAATAAGGGAGACAAATAAACTACAATTAAGCCTAATTAGATATTTATAATATAGGGAGACAAATAAACTACAATTAAGCCTAATTAGATATTTATAATATAGGCAAAAACTATAGTATTCTAAGTTAAACTCAGTTCCAGTAACAAATGTTTGACAAAAAAAAAAAACTAAGTAACTAAGTTCAAATTGTTATTAAACTTGACTCTAGATTTCGAAAACTCAATTCTCCCGAGAACCATAGATCTCATATATAATAACTTTATGTTTGCATTACATATAGGATCTATTCAACTCAAGTGGCTCATGCCAGTTCCTGGGAGATGCTTTAATCAGCTGGTCATGTAGGAAGCAAAACACAATTGCACTATCAACTACTGAAGCTGAATACGTATCAGCTGCAAATTGTTGCTCCCAAGTAATTTGGATAAAGAATCAACTTGAAGACTTCTCTATAAGTTATTCTAAGGTTCCAATTTATGGTGATAATACCAGTGCCATAAATTTGTCTAAAAATCCAATTCAGCATTCTAGATCTAAGCACATTGAAATCAAGCATCATTTCATTCGAGATCATGTTAACAAGAAAAACATTGAATTAATCTTTGTTGATACCCAAAATTAGCTTGTTGATGTATTTACAGAGCCTCTTGTTGAGGAGAGTTTTAATTCAATAAAGGAAAGATTGAAAATCATGAGAAATCCAGTGAAATCTCATTAAAACTGCTTCTGCAGAAAACGGAGAACGTTACACCCTTTCAAGAAGAGGCGTTACATCTTTTCAAAACCTTCTTCCCTAGATTTCACTCATCATTATCTTTTCTCTCTAAAAAGGCAATTCTGTCTTTGCAATTTCTCACAAACCCTTCAGAATCCTTCCCTTCGTCTTCTTCAAAATCTTTCTGCCTTTCTGAAAAACTCAAATGGCCAGAACTAAATCCAATGGTCGTAAAAACACACGTACTAAATCACCATCACCACCACCTTCTTCTCCATTTCGCTATCGTTCACCTTCCCCACCACCCAGACCCTCTCCCATCAAAAATGCCATTTTCTTCATCAGAATCCTCATCCTCGTCTTCACGGGAATCAAGCCCTATCCCACTTCCCATTAAACCACTCGCAACAATTTTTCCCCCTTCTCACCCTAAATTTGTACCCAACACCGCTCAAGTTCCTCCTCACTTGAGAAACACCACTAACCCCCCAAAACGAAGGTCCATGCGAATTCTTTCTGGAATAGGGACTTCGAACCCTAAAAAAACTGATGCTTCCGTGTTTATCATTTCCGACTCTGATGAGGAAGAAATGAATGTCCCTCATTCCAGTGTTCCAGCAACCTCTCAACAACAAACATCCCAAACACAGCAGCAAACTCCTGAACCTTCATCTCAACCCCCCTCTAAAACCATAAAGCAAAAATCTGCTGTAACCATCTCTCAATACCTAGCTAGGAAGAATATGAAGATTTCCCAGCAAAGTAAAACTAGGGCACCAAAACAGCTCAACAAGAAGCCCTCTCCGTCTGCCCCTCCAAATGTTTCTTCTGCCCCCCCACTATTCCTTTTGACCCCCCCATTATTCCTTTTGCCCCCCTTCTAATCCTTTTCTCCTGTTCTCCTTTTCCAACACACCCTCCTCACATTTTCACCGTTTTTCCCCCAACTACAACCCTGTCCTCCACAGACCTTCTCCACCACATCCATTCACCCATAGACGACATGTGCACTCTCCTACCACATCAGCACGTCTCCTCTATGTCACCCCTCTTCACTTCCCCACAGAAAACCAATCCTTCTCTCTTTGGGATAAGTCAATTCTTGACTTTTTCTGATAATCCTGGACCATCCATTAATCAGAAATCCAATCCCTCACCTTCTGCCTCCGCTCCTCTAACTTCCACTCATCCTGCTTCTGCTATGCCTCCTCCACCTCCACCAAAGGAACCTACGAACTCTGAGATCATGGCTGCCCTACATACTATTATGGCACGCCAAACTCAGCAGGATTTGGAGTCCACCCTCCTGCGCACATGGATAAAAGAACAACTCGCTCCAAAGCTTGGACTTGTTCCTCCTCCTATCCATCCTTCTCCATCTCCTCAACCTGTTGTTAATCCTGCCAAGTCCTCATCTTCAGAAGGATCTTCACCATCCTTGGCATCTTAGGATCTTTTTCTCCTACCTTTTTGTTGTGACATAGGGGGAGAATTAATTTGAAGATTTTAGATTAAGTTTTAGTCCTTAATTAGATAGAAGTCCTTTTGTATTTGGTACTTCTGTATTTTGTCTGACTTAATCTCACTATGTAATTGTCTTTGA
Organism: Cicer cuneatum; assembly: GCA_037974295.1. Lineage (NCBI taxonomy): Eukaryota > Viridiplantae > Streptophyta > Magnoliopsida > Fabales > Fabaceae > Cicer > Cicer cuneatum. The sequence continues at coordinate 74,317,031 of JBBPBO010000004.1, forward strand.
TATCTAATGAAATGTCTTTATGAATCCATTTGCTGAATTGATTTATCTTTTGAAATTGCATGATTTATCTTCTGTTAAATTTAAATCTCTGCACAAATTGAGGGGGAGCTTTCAAGCTCTTTCAAAATTAGAATCAAAATTAAAATCTAAATTAACATGTTTGTCATCATCAAAAAGGGGGAGATTGTTAAGACAAACTCTCAATTTTAAAGTTTTGATGAAAATAAACAAAGGTTAATTAAAAGATTGTTAATTATGATTCTAAGTATATTGTTAATTTAACCTGTGCTTTTGAGTGTGTTCAAAGATAGGTTTCAAAAGAATCAAAGAAAAACAGCATCAGAAGAACATTCTTCACATTCTGGAAAACGGAGAATGTTCGCCAGACTGTGACAGCATAAAGACCCAACTTTCTCCATCACTTAATTAAAGTTGTTGGCTCTGGAAGTTACATGAATATGATCACTACATGGCAGAGAACACATAGGATCTATTCAACTCAAAGAGGACATTCGAATTGCAAAAGAAAAAGACTCTCAAACAAGCCTGTCCAGACAGTTCTGGGAATGACTGTCAAGAATGTTAAAACAATCTTGAAGTCAAAGACAGTTTCCAATATGGCCACAGAAAAGTCCATATTGATTATCAGCCTCCAAGGATACCTAAAGTACAAAAAGTCCAGAATGATCATCAATCTCCAGTCAGTTTTAAAAGCTTCAGTACAAGCTCTTTACATCAAGCTTTCATGATCGTTTTCAATCTGTTTTGAATGGTTCAAAGCTTCAGTTCAAACTAGCAATATTATCTCTTATCAGAAGCATTAGAGGACCATTAAAAATTCAAGAAAGATTGATTCAAAACGCAAAATACAGCTCAACCTAAAACAGAAAGTAAAAAGTGTCAAAAGTAGGATTACTTTTTGCCTCTGGTCAAGTCAGACAAAGGCATCAACAACGGTTATATTGGCCTTCATTAAATGCTCTCAAGCCTATAAAAGGAAGGCCACAGCTCAAGGAAAACTCAGAAGTTCAAGTGCTAACAAGTTTCTTCAAATCATTCTCATTCACATACTTGAAGTTCTGCAAATCATTTACAGAATCAGTTGTAGTTAAATCCTTCTTACTCTGATATATTCATACTGATTTATCTGTAAAAGAATCGAAACATCAAACAAGAGTTGAGTCATTTTAGATTCTAAACAATCTCATTATTATTGTAAAACTCAAACTATAAGAGTTTAATATAGTTTGAGGTAGATTGTAAGAAATCCTATCAAGACAGATAGGTGATTCGATTAATCTGATACCAGGTGGAATCAGATTAAGTTCTATAAACAAAGATCAAGGTTGATCTAGGCTAGGTGCTGTAAAACTAGAAGGTTCTTGTTTTAAACACTTAGTGGAAAATCTCACTATTGTGGGGACTGGACGTAGCCTAAGTTGGGTGAACCATGATACATCTGTGTGTGGTATTTCTTATCTTTAATCTCCTTATCAAGTTTGATTGTTTTTAAGATTAAAATACAAAACCGTTTTTCTGTTTTACACACTAATCTGAACGTTCTCCGTTTTCTGATAAAACTAAGAACGTTTTCCATTTTTCTGCTTCCTTAACCAAGAACTTTCTTGAGTTTAAAACTGAAGTTTTTCAGGAAATTTTAAAAAGGGAGATTTAAAATTCAAACCCCCCTTCCTTGTAAATCAATTTTGCTACTTCAAGCAGAACCTAAATTATTTGATGTAGGACTATTGAATCCACCTTTTTCATTAGTTTGTTCATCAACAAAGTCATTTCCTTCAAGAACATGATTGGCTGATCCAGAGTTCCATTTCTGCATATGAGGTGGTACTCCATGTTTCTTGAAACAGTTTTCAATAGTGTGATTGGAACAATGACAAAAGGTGCAATACCTCTTTGTACCCGAAGGAATAGCATGAGATTTGTTCTTGTTCTGAGAATTCTTGCTCTCAGAAGCATTAACAAGAACTTTGGATTCATTAGTGTAAGTAAAACCATTTTGTCTCTCATGCTGCAAAACCATAGAAAATATCTTGTTGATGGGAGGTAGAGGATCAAGAAGCAAGATTTGAGACTTAACAACACCAAAAGAATCATTGAGACCGGTCAGAAAACGCATAACATGCAGCAAGTTATGATTATTTCGAGCCACACGCATAGCATCACAAGAGCATTTGATACGGCAAGTGCAAACAGGAATTGGCATGTATATTTCTAACTCCTCCCAAAGAATTTTCAATTCTGAATAAAAATCGGTTACCGATTTGGAGTCTTGCTTTAGGGAATAGATTTCTTGTTGAAGTTCTGAAACTCGAACAAGATCATCTTGTGCAAATCGCTCTTTGAGATCGTTCCATACATCCCAGCATTCTCCATGAAAGCAAGGGATTGAGCTATTGAGGGATCAATGGAATTCATAAGCCAAGAATGGATGAGCATGTTACAGCGATTCCATGCACGATAGGAAGGATCAAACGTGTCAACCGGAATTGGAATTGTTCCATCAAGAAACTCAAATTTGAGTTTTGCTCCAAGTGCTCTGCGCATAGAACGCGCTCAGGAATGATAGTTTGCTCCGGTTAGAACCGGAGTAACACGAACGGTGGAAGGACCATCGGAGGAATGAACATTATAAGAACTTGATTGGTCCAAGAATGGATCAGCTGGTGGAGGAGGAGGCGCTGCGCGCGGTGGCATGATGAAATGCTGAAGCGAAAACTAGATCATGGTTGCTCTGATACCATGTTGAGAAGATGAAAACTGAATATGATATAGAGAAAGAGAATGAAAAATGAAAGAAACTCTTTCATTGATGATGAGTAACTTGTTACACAAGCTATATATAGGCTAAGTTGTTATGTAGTTAGTTACACAAAACTAACTATAAGTAACTAACCTACATTTATTATTAACTAATCATAACAGATTTTAATAATATGTATACCATTTTTTTTAAAATTGAAAATTATAAAAAAAAAATCATTTCTAAGGTTGAAAATGAAATTTTAAGTGGTTTTTTTGTAATATCATAAATGTTGATCGTATTGTATAACATCATTTAAAATATATCACATTACTATTTTTTTTAATCTAAAAATTCAAAGAATAGATCAAAATTAGGGGATTTTATTATGGAGAGACCAATTCTGTAAACATGGAAAAATAAGGGAGACAAATAAACTACAATTAAGCCTAATTATATATTTATAATATAGGCAAAAACTATAGTATTCTAAGTTAAACTCAGTTCCAGTAACAAATGTTTGACAAAAAAAAAAAAAACTAAGTAACTAAGTTCAAATTGTTATTAAACTTGACTCTAGATTTTGAAAACTCAATTCTCCCGAGAACCATAGATCTCATATATAATAACTTTATGTTTGCATTACATATCATATCTCGAAGTTAATAGTAGAAAAGACAAGCTGAGGTACAAACTTCGTTTAGTAAGAATAATATTATTTTCTGAACAAAAGCCGCAGTATGTATACCATTTTTTAACCACCTCATTCCTCATTCTCCTTTTTATATACAATTTTGTATTTTGTATATGCTTACTTTTTAATCTTTTTCATTCTTTAAAAAAGACACTAACGTCACTCTAAGGGGAAAAAAAGGAAATGAGGTGTATTATATAAAACTTAAAAAGAAAATGTATCATGCTATGATTGTATACATACATGGACAAAACGAAACGGAAAAGTGGAAGAGGAGTGGTGGGAACTCCATAAAGAGTATATATAAATGAATAAAGTTAAAAGCGATGCTTACACCCCTTAATTTATTTAGTTGTTTTTTTTAATCATTCATGTTTATATGTTCTGGTATTATTCACAACCATAACATAAGTTAAGATGCTTTTTTTCATGCTGGACTGTTTTGAGAGGATAGTGGATTTCCTAAAGTTTACCCGAGCATTATGGAGCACTTGATTTTGACCTTGGCCGCCTAAAGCCAAATACTTAAATTAACATTTTCGAGTTTTGTTGATTTAAAAGATTACAAATTTTAATCCTTAAAAAGCATACCTGTGTGTGGAAATAGAATTCAGAATTCAGAATTCATTAGGCTTACGTGAGGGTGTAAGATTCTAAAAGATACACCAATTATAAAAATAAAAACCATAGCATGGATGCCACATCTGAATTAGCATTAAAGAAAGCAAAAGATGTAGAAAGTGAAACACGCACTCACTGATTCTGGGATTGTCGCTGTAATTGTAGTTGTAGTGGTTGATGTCATCACTCGTCACCTTCTGTCTTTTCCCAACTCAAAGGAGAAGCATTGGGTCACAACTCAAAAACCATGGGAAGTGGGGTTAGGATTTAGGACTTATACCCTTGATTATCATCTACCAATCATCCTTGTCAATGTCCATGTTCTTATAAACACCAACAATTATTTATAAAATAAAATTACAACATTTCGTTTTATAAATCTGAAATTGATTGCTTTGTAATGAGTCGAAAAGAGTTGACAATTTAACTACAGTTTTATTTTAAAATGACATTGGATAGGTAATGAGTCCCTAAAGGCAAAATACTCAGGAGTGTATGCAATTAATTCATTCTCTATACAAACATCCTCAAATAAAATAAAATTCTATCTTTTTTCTCTCTCCTCTCTTCAAAGCCCTCCATTCCAATTCCAAACTCCCAAATTAAGTTTACAAATCCCATTGATTTCAAATTTACACTAAATTGATTATTTGAATCATTAATTTTAAGACTAATTTTTTTATTTTATTTTGTAAATTTGGCTTGAGAAGGTAAGAACAACGTGACGCACCGACTCATCGAAAATGCGATGTCAGCAATTTCGTAAAGCTTGTCCTTACCCTAACTTTTTTTCAAAATTGCATTTATTTATGCTGAAATTTCCGTGACAGTCTTCAAAAGAATATATGCTTTTTGTTTATTAAAATTGATCAAACAAAATCGAGGAAACGATACTTATTATTTATAGATATATGCGGTGATTCCCTCTACTCCACCATTCAAAAGAATGGAGTTAATTTTGTTCTTAAAAATGCTATTGATACTGTGATGCACTCAACATGGGAATCATAAGAGACGGAAGGATACCATTCCAACCCCTTTAATGAAAATTATTGTGTGGTAAAACACGATTATTTACGTACACAATCGTTCTTAATAATATATTTGATTAAATCACTTCACTTCATTCCATATATCATCACACAAAAAATAATAAGAATCGATGGAATATTATATTATTATTTAGGTTAAATAGTACTCGTGGTCTCTTATTAATTTCAGTTTTTTTTGATTTGGTTTTTATTTTAATTTTAAGTGACAATTTAATCTTTTATGTTTTAAAATGTTAAAAATATTATCCTTTTTTTTTTACAAAAATTCAAAAAAAATTCGTCAAAATTTTCAACTAAAACCCATAAAATTAATTATATTCTTTAATATACTACAAATTTCATCAAATTCGTAACTCAAATATTCAAATAAACTTATATTTTTATTCTTTATTTGATTTTTAAAATTTCATCTATAACAACATCAAATAAAAAATGAAAATATGAGTTTATTTAAAGATTTGAGTTACGAATTTGATAAAATTTGTATTATATTGAAGAATATAATTAATTTTATGGGTTTTGGTTGAAAATTTTGATGAATTTTTTAATTTATTGTAAAAAAAATGATAATATTATTGACATTTTAAAACATAAAAGATCAAATTGTCACTTAAAATTAAAATAAATGACTAAATCGGAAAGAAAAAAAATAAATGACTAAAACGTTAACTGAAATTAAGGTAAGAGACCCTATTTAGCCTATTATTTATTTTGTAAAAAGGATCCACTAAGTGATACATGAATTTTAACTTAACTTAATGTTTGAGATTACAATAGATTTGACAAAATCTTAATTATATCGTGATATTTGAAATTCTAAAATGTCATTACTCCATCCATATGTTGATCAACTGTTTGTTACTTATTTGAAATTCTTAATTATTTAGTTGTGCCTTACTCACCATTCATTAAATGTCTTCAGATTATAAAGTTAGATTGTTACAACTACACTATCATTCATAGAATAACACAATTATCTAATGAAGTGGAGGTAAAGTAGCAATATTAATTATGTTCTCGAGGACTAAATTTAAATAGCTCGACATGGTATTTAATTTCTTGAATGTGTGATGAGGGGCCAACGCACGAGAAGGGGGAAAGCAAGAAGAGACGTGTAGGATTTCAACAATACATTTTTCATTTTTTTGCAATTATTGGAAGAGCTTATATATATGGCCTAATGTAATTTGTCAATATGTTTGTATTGCAACCTATTTTTATCACTAATTGAATTCGTTTTTTTTTTTTAAATTCAATTAATTTATTTTATAGAATAAAGTAAATAATCTGAACTCTTAATCTATCGACATGAGCCAAAATATAATTTCTATATGCTTGGTCACAACCTCTGTTTATCATTTTTTATTTCAGAAGTAATAAAAAGTGTGAAAAAACAGGTGATAATTATTTCCTAAAGTATTTTGGATTTGAGAAAGAAAAGAAAAGTTTTGGATTGAGTAAAATAAAATTATATAATTAGTGATGCATGATTTTACATGATATATAATATTAATAGGTATGGAGAGGATGGTTTCATATCCAGAGAGCACCAACTTGAACGAGTTTGGGAACAAGGTGACCGGTGACGTGGAGGGCAACGAGGGACTCCAAGCCGCCGATGCAGATCCCGCCGATGAAAGCAGCAGGAGCGAGATCAGTAAGATAATCGTGGGTTGGGATAGAGGGGATCTCATGGTCATCTAATTGGATGACGGTTGGTTGAACTCCTATGGTGGATAGAAGATTCTTCATGACGTGGCACATGCAGCAGGATGATCGTGTGAATATTATGACGGGGTGTTCTGATATGAGTCGTTGGATTCTGGTTTCTGTAGATTCATCGAGGTCCATGGATAAAGATGAGTTAGAGTTAGTGATCATTGTTGTTGTGTTTTGTGTTATTATGACTTATGCAACACAACAACAACGACAACAACTCGGGTTTGGAGTAGTAGCAGAGAGTTTGGAGGGGTTTTATTTATTTATATTCAAATAGATAGTGTTTGCTTACATCATACACTCACAAACTATTGTTTTCTGTTTTCATTTTCTGCCGTCTCATACCCCACGCGCGCTTCTTCTATTCTTTTCTATCACGCTCTTCACGATTATCATTCAATATGCCAACTCATCACTCAAAATTATTTAAATTCAAATATATTTGCTTTTAATTTCACATTTTCACCATATAAATCCAATCCATTTATATAATTCACATGCTATAATTTTATTATTTATTATTTATTTAGTTATTTTATTTTATTTGTGAATGTATTTAAAAATATTAAATCACGGTTTGTTTAAATGTTTATTCTTTGCGTTACTTCAAAAAAAAATCAACTTTTTTTTCTTCCTATTGTAAGCAATTTTCATTAAATTTTTGTTTAATTTTTCAATGTCACTATTAATTTTCTATACCTATTAATTGTTTAATTCAACAAATGGCATGGTTGCCTAGTTTTAGAAAGAGATAGCTAATAGAAATGTCAGAAATTTTTTATTAAAAATAAATAATTGACTTTAACTAATTTTTTAATACGTGTGCCCTCACTTAAAATTGCTTATAATAAAGAATAAAAGGAGTATGACATTTTATATGTTCAAATATTGAACTACGAAATTTAATTATATTTTTTAAAATAAAAAAAAAATTCATTTATGATTAACAAATCCAACTCAATTCATCCATGATTAAGTTGGTTTTATTCGAATTTTGTGTAAAAGCTGTGTATTTAAAATTCAATTGAAATGAAATTGATGGCTTCAAATATTGGATTTAGTCCAAATCGAAACCCGTATATACTCATATTTTCTACTACTTGACCGCTTAGTTAGTTTCTTTTTGACAACATACACAATGGATGAATGGAACACCTTCAAATGAAGTTTAAAGAAGATAGAGTACAAATCACTTTATTTTTTTCTTCTTCTTAATAATGATATATTTAATAAGTACTAAATTTCACTAACTGAATTCATTTAATTGTTACAAAATTAATTTTGAATGACATTAAGTTGAATGAAAAGTGATTTATATTTAAATACATTCATGTAAATGAGAGTTAAGTAATAAATTTGAAGCTAAAAATCGACTGTTTTAAGATAAAAACTTTAAATTATTATAGCATTAAACTACAATCAATTTTACTTGGTAGTTTCTTCTCTTACTCTCTATTGTTTTCAAAAATCTTCAATTAACACTTTTAGGTTGGTCAATTCGAATGTATTTTTTTTCTTTTTCAAAATGCACATCCAAACTGGTCGATTCAAAGAACATTAGAGAGTGAGAGAAGAAACTCTCGTTTTACTTTCACACAACCAAACATATCAAAATCAATTTTAATTCATCTAAAAAGTAGAACTAAACATACACTAATAACATCATCAATAGTGAATTTAATGTGGGTTGCTTAACCCATTTTTGGCGGGTCCTTTTGTGTCTTGTCATTTTTAAGAAATCCATTAAAATTTGTCAAAATATTAAGTGGAAACTCATACATTCAAATGACATTTTGATAGAGAAAGAAATAGATAAAGTGATGCGATACATGTGATATATTGATTGATGTGATGAAAAAAAAAAGATAAAGGATTGAAATAAGTATTTGTAAAAGTAGAAGTCACCATATACCATTGTTGTAAAATTTCACTCCAAATGACATTTTTAAAATTATAATCAAATCTAATATAATAAAATAATATTAAAATAGTCTAATTGATAGGCTTTAAAATAAGAAACAATGATATTAATAATATATATATATATTAAATTAGGAAACAGTAATATTAATAAATAATAATAAAAAATAACATTAATAGATAATATATATATATAGACCGGCCTGTCAGGCCTAATAGACTTTTATATAAGTCTGAACCTAGCCTATTTAAATAATTAGGCTTTAAAAATAGTTTGAACCTAACCTTCTTAATTCTTATTAAACAGACCAGGTCAGACCAGGCCAGACCGGGCCATAAGTAGGTCAGACCATAGGCCTCTGACGGACGGCCTAGCATATTCCCATCCATATGCTCACCCCTTTTTCTGGGATCCCTACTCTCAATTCTTCCTTGGTCCTACATACTTTATTCTTAACATTTCACTCAATATAAGAAAAACACTTTTTTTACAGGAAGAAGAAAAACTCTCATAAATGCTAAAAAATAATAGTGTTTCAATAACTACCACCAAATGAATCCCATTAAGCTTGAATGGATTTGACATCTTATGGATTAAAAACCAGACTTTTGATTAGTGGTTGATTTTATAAATTCTATTTATAAAACACAAACAACCTGATACTACATTTCATTTGAATTATGTCGGGACCCCCCGTCTCTGTTTCAAAAATGTATGGAATAAACAAATCTTGTGGATCTAACTTAATTACATAGCATAATGTCCCATAAAGTGTAAGTCACATGTCATGGTTCCGGGCGTTAACCAAGTTTGATTCCTTCCCAACGGGCCAAAGTAGATACATACTTTATTTATTTTTGAGAGTAAAGTAGTTACATAATTAATAACTAGTGTTTTTTTTTAAGGTATAATTTATAATCAGTTGAACTTGACGTATGCCCCTTCCATTATTTTCACGTATTATTACATCAATCACATAACACTAACACCAAACACAAATTCAGCCTCAGCTTTTTTAAAAGTTACTTTAATTATATAACCCGGATGAATAATGCAAACAGTTATAATTTGTCCTACGTTTATAATTTATTTGGTTAATTTCTTAGATTGAAAGAGTGGGAATGCAGTTGGCAAACGTTGATCCGCTGTAATTTTAACAAAAATTACAAGATAACGGTGTGTTTTGTCAATCTTATTCTACATTCTTCCCCTCTCATCTTTCACACTAATAAAAAACTTAATTTCTATGAATAATTTTTTTGTTTTGGATTGTGTTAAGGCACAACTCATTAAAATAAATGAGTTGTCTTATAAGAAAAGACACAATATCCTTTGATGCTGAAAATGATCAAAGTACTCATTAATCAATTGCTTTATAGATTGATCATGATCATATTTGATTTAATTAAAAAAATTATTCTTTCTTTTATTTATACATTTTTTTATCATTAAAAAATAGTAAAATCGGTCACTAAGATAAGATATGTTAATTTTTTAAATAAAATAGATATAAGGTTAGATTTGTTGGTTGAAGTGTAAATTTAAGGAGTTGAATATAATGAAGGAGAAAGTTCAATCCTCTCACATAACTAAATTAATTGTAATACCTAACATTTGTCATTTAATAAAAATAATGTATTAAATGAAGGATTGTTTGCATCAAACATGAAATAGAAGCAATGGTGTTCGAGGATCGATTGAGGTTATATCTATTCAACTTGGCTATTCAATCCAAATCAAAGTGTTTGACTTGAATTTTCTCTTAGTATGTGGGATGAACAAAAACCAACATGTCTTTGTTCGACGTTGGGTAAAAAGTTTTGAATTTCAAACTAGTGAATTAATCAACACAATAAGTTGATGTGAAATTTATCATTTTATTCTTTAAATACTATTAATCATTTATGATGTTTTTCAAGTTCTACTTATTACTTATGATGTTATTAAATAAAATTCAATATCTTTCAATTTAGTAATATGTCTCAAGTGTTCTATTTCCATTTTTAGAGATAGGATATATGATTTTGTGTAGCGTACACAAATAAATTAAGTATTGCATGATGCACGAGTATTTTTTATCAATCGATTTTGAAGTTCCATCATATGGAATCCTACCAATCAAAAAATATATTGGTAAAAAATAACCATACTTCATACAACGCTCGAGTCACTTGTGTATTGTAGCATTAGCAGGGGCGGAGCATTGTCAGGACGAGGGCCACGATCACCCCAAGAAAAAATATTTATAAGTAAAATGACCAAATTGTCCGTAGTAAAATTATAATAATACCTAAATCCTAAATTTAGTCTTTCTCCTCTTCCTCTTCTAGTTCCAGAATCGGCCCATCTCAATCTTGCTTCAAGTTTCACAATCGGACTCGCCCTTGCCTGACACCTCGCCTTTGTCTCGCCTCCTTGCCCTTCGTGGTTCGTCAAAACTCAAAAGGTTCGGATTTTAATTTCGTGTTTTTGTTTCGTTCATCATCAGATTCAGAATTGAGGTTTGGAGTTTTGTTTTGGAGTTTTGTTTGGAGTTTGGATTTCAATTTCGTTGATTTTTTATTGCATATAAGGTGTTTGAAGTTTTTTTGTTACACATAAGGTGTTTGATTTTTTGTTGCACATAAGGTGTTTGATCTTTTTCCCATTTTTTTGTTTCTTTTAAGAAATTTATAATTCTGATTTTTTTCTGTGATTGATTTTGAAACTATACTGATCATTCATGTAGTTTTTGAAACTGTAATACTGATCATTCATGTAGTATAGGTAGTTCTGAAATTCAACTTGTGATTCATTTTTTGCAGTGTGTTTGGTGAAGGAAACTGAGAAGAACTTGTTGAGATTGAAAAATTGATCAGTTTTTGCTTTGAAGTTTGAACTTTGGGTTTTTTTTTATGCTTTGAGGGCATATTGAAAAATGAGACTTTGGACCTGATTTTTACTCATGGTGTTACTTAAGAGTGATCATGTTTTTGTTGCATATAAGGTGTTTGAATTTTTTTTTTTTGCATATAAGGTGTTTGACTTTTTTTTGTTGCATATAAAGTGTTTGATGTTTGTTTCCATTTAATTTTCACTGAAAAGATGTTTTATGTTTCCTAAATTTGTTGATTTAGAGAAGTTTGTGAGAATGAATAAGAGTAAAAGAATTGATTCTTTTTTCAAGAGGAAAATTTGTGAGAGTGAAAGACATGAAAAAATTATATTTTTTACATCTGAAACTATCTTTGAGAATCCAAGAATTGAAGAAAATGAGAATCATTTTTCCAAGGTTCCTAGAGTTTTCAAAGATGACTTTGAGAAATGTTTAGAACGTGACTAGAAAGTCATTTATCAATATAATGTGTTTTATTCTTATGGTGCTTCTATGTTATTTTTTGCATAGGCGGTTCTGCTACAACTACAGGTGGTATGCAATTGGTGCCTCCTATTGCAAATTCTATTAATCGGGATGGTGGTAGGCATAAAAAAAAAATAAAAATGGGATAAGGTATTTATCTAAACAAATGCAAATGCAAGTTCAATGATCATCATCATTGTGCTTACTAAATTCTAGTGAATTATAGGTGGATGGTGATCGAAAAAATCCTTTGCCCTCTGTGGGGCAGGATTCTGTATCTACGACAGGGGCTCATGCAGCAATTTTGTCTGTTTCTAATGCCACTAGTAGATACATGCTATTTGCATAGGTCGTTCAACAACCTTGAACTTTCTTTTGCATTTTATATCTTTTGATTTTGGTCATACTGTTTGATTTTGGTCTGCCATGTTTGTTGAGATGTTTTAAAGTATGTTTGGATATTTAATTTATACATTATATTTTTATGTCGGTCACCCCAAACTTTTTAGTCAAGTTCCACCACTGTGCATTAGCTATGATATATATCATAATATGCAAAATGATGAAGAAAAAGTTTCTAAGAAAAATATGAAAAATGCCATTTACTAAGTTATTTTTGGAATCTATTAAAAATATTTGTTTAGTGATCAAATTATCCAACCGAGTCCCTTGTTTACGGAGTTTGTTTTGTTTAAATTTTACATAAAAATAACCATAAATTTAACCCAACCCAAACTAAATAATTTTTATTGGTTTGAGTAACAAGTATGGACAAATTGATCCACATCAATACATGTACACTCTCTCTATATAATTTAGGCTAAACAGCACCCGTGATCCCTTAACTTAATTTCAGTTAACGTTTTAGTCATTTATCTTTTTTTTTTTTCTCGATTTGGTCCTTTATTTTAATTTTAAGTGACAACTTGATCTTTTATGTTTTAAAATGTCAACAATATTATCCTTTTTTTTTACAATAAATTAAAAAATTCATCAAAATTTTCAACCAAAACCCATAAAATTAATTATATTCTTTAATATAATACAAATTTCATCAAATTCGTAACTCAAATATTCAAATAAACTCATATTTTCATTTTTTATTTGATGTTGTTAGAGATGGAATTTTAAAAATCAAATAAAAAAATAAAAATATGAGTTTATTTGAATATTTAAGTTACGAATTTGATGAAATTTGTATTATATTAAAGAATATAATTAATTTTATGAGTTTTGGTTGAAAATTTTGATGAATTTTTTGAATTTTTGTAAAAA